>ONZH01020370.1:1200000-1409848 GCA_900303285.1 Rhinella marina
ATGACAACCTCTTTTTAATAAAGCTAGAACCAACCCTGTACCTCACATGGATCCAGAGATCTCCACATTCATTGCTCTGCTAAATTTATATCAAGCTGGTAGCTCAGGAAAGTGTCTTTTCTGCTGCAGCTAAGAGGGCGTGTCCATGCTCTCCCAATCACAGCTCAGGAGGCGTGTCTCAGCTCTCCCGATCACAGCTCAGTAGGCAGTTGAAGGTTGAAACTGAGCATGTGCGTCCATCTCAGTGAGCAGACCAAAGAAATAAGAAAAAAAATACAGACAGCAGGTGGAGCTATACAGATATATTTGATTGAATAACTCAGTGACTATACAACATTTTTAATTATATATCATTACAAAAGTATTCAGATGCAGGCACTGGTTTGAAAACTGTAGAATATTTTTTGTGGGACATACCCTCTTTGATAGGTTTATGCTGAAGAATATTGTGCCATTTTTATTGTCAAATTTATGACCATTATGTATTTGGATTGATGAAAGCATCTGAATTTGTCTTAAAAAGAGGTGTTTTGTTTGTGTAAGTCAGTCTTAAGGGAAAGATGTGACCTAAGATACTCTATTTTGCACGTGTCTCTCATTTATCATCAAGCCTGAGCCCCCACTGTGATAAATCTGGTACAGGACTAGACAGCCAGTCTAAGTTTACGCCATCTACAGGATTAGTAAATCTAGGACAATGTGCCTGTTTGCAACATAATACGACACAGGTCCTTCTTGTATTCATAGTAACATAGTAACATAGTAACATAGTTTATAAGGCCGAAAAAAGACATCTGTCCATCCAGTTCTTCCTGTTTTCCTACAAGTTGATCCAGAGGAAGGCAAAAAACCCCTGTGCGGTAGAAGCCAATTTTCCTCACTTTAGGGGAAAAAATTCCTTCCCGACTCCAATCAGGCAATCAGAATTACTCCCTGGATCAACAACAACCCATATCTAGTAACTATAACCTGTAATATTATTATCCTCCAGAAATACATCCAGGCCCCTCTTGAACTCTTTTACTGAACTTACCATCACCACCTCCTCGGGCAGAGAGTTCCATAGTCTCACTGCTCTTACCGTAAAGAATCCTCTTCTATTTTTGTGAACAAACCTTCTTTCCTCCAGGCGCAGAGGATGTCCCCTCGTCATGGTTACTGTCCTTGGGATAAAGAGATCATGGGAGAGATCTCTGTACTGACCCCTGATATATTTATACATAGTTATTAGATCTCCCCTCAGTCGTCTTTTTTCTAAAGTGAATAACCCTAATTTTGATAATCTTTCTGGGTACTGTAGTCCACCCATTCCAGCTATGACTTTAGTTGCCCTCCTCTGAACCCTCTCCAGCTCTGCTCTGTCTGCCTTGTTCACAGGAGCCCAGAACTGTACACAGTACTCCATGTGTGGTCTGACTAGTGATTTGTAAAGTGGCAGGACTATGTTCTCATCACGGGCATCTATGCCCCTTTTGATGCAACCCATTATCTTATTGGCCTTGGCAGCAGCTGTCTGACACTGGTTTCTGCAGCTTAGTTTGCTGTTCACTAAAATTCCTAGGTCCTTTTCCATGTCAGAGTTACCCAATGTTTTACCATTTAGTATGTACTGGTGACTTGCATTATTCCTTCCCATATGCATAACCTTACATTTGTCAGTGTTAAACCTCATCTGCCACTTCTCTGCCCAAACCTCCAGTCTATCCAGATCCATCTGTAGCAGTGTACTGTCCTCTTCTGTGTTAATTACTTTACACAGTTTAGTGTCATCTGCAAAAATTGATATTTTACTGTGCAAGCCTTCTACAAGGTCATTAATAAATATATTGAAGAGAATAGGGCCCAATACTGACCCCTGTGGTACCCCACTAGTTACAATGACCCAATCTGAGTATGTACCATTAATAACCACCCTCTGTTTTCTATCACTGAGCCATTTACTTACCCACATACAGACATTTTCTCCAAGGCCAAGCATTCTCATTTTATATACTAACCTTTTATGTGGTACCGTGTCAAATGCTTTGGAGAAGTCCAGATATACGACATCCATTGATTCCCCGCGGTCAAGTCTAGAACTTACCTCCTCATAGAAACTGATTAAATTGGTTTGACACGACCGATCCCTCATGAAGCCATGCTGATATGGAGTTATTTGCTTATTTTCATTGAGGTACTCCAAGATAGCATCTCTTAGAAAACCTTCAAACAGTTTACCCACTACAGATGTTAAACTTACCGGCCTATAGTTCCCGGGCTCTGTTTTTGGACCCTTTTTGAATATTGGCACCACATTTGCTATGCGCCAATCCTGTGTCAGTATAGAGTCCTTAAATATCAAGTATAAGGGTCTGGCAATGACATTACTTAATTCTCTTAGGATACGTGGGTGTATGCCATCTGGTCCTGGCGATTTGTCTATTTTAATCTTTTTAAGACGCCCCAGTACTTCTTCCTGGGTCAGACAGGCCACTTTTAAAGGGGAATTCACTTTTATATTCTGCATTTCATCTGACAGTTTATTTTCCTCAGTGAATACAGTGGAGAAAAAAATATTTAAGAGTTTTGCTTTCTCCTCATCGCTCTCTGCTACTCCCCCCTCACTACTCTGTAAGGGGCCGACACCTTCAGATTTATACTTTTTAGTATTTATATAATTGAAGAACATTTTAGGGTTAGTTTTACTCTCTTTAGCAATTAGTCTTTCAGTCTCTAGTTTAGCTGCTTTTATTTGTCTTTTACAAATTCTATTTTTTTCCTTATAGTTTTTCAATGCTTCCTTGCTCCCCTCCTGTTTTAGTGATTTAAATGCTTTCTTTTTGTCATTTATTGCTTTTTTTACAGTTCTATTTATCCACATTGGTTTTTTCTTGTTTCTTATCATTTTATTCCTATACGGTATGTACCTCTCACAATTAGATATTAGGATGCTTTTAAAAATATCCCATTTTGTGGCTGTATTTTTATTTTTGAGGATTTTGTCCCAGTTAGTTAGACCTATGGCCTCTCTTAGATGGCTAAATTTTGCATTTTTGAAGTTTGGTATTTTTGTTCCTTCCTGAAGAAATGCTTTTTTTAATGACAATTTAAAGGTTATTATTTTATGGTCACTGTTACCCAGGTGTCCCCCAACCTGCACATCTGTTGTTCTGTCAGGTCTATTGGTTAATACTAAGTCCAGTATGGCCGTCCCTCTAGTCGGGTCCTGAACCAGTTGGGAAAGGTAATTGTCTTTGGTTATTGTCAAGAACCTGTTTCCTTTATGAGATGTACAGGTTTCAGTTTCCCAGTCTATATCTGGGTAGTTGAAGTCCCCCATAATAACAACCTCATTCTGATTTGCAGCTTCGTCTATTTCATTTAGAAATTGATTTTCTGTGGCCTCTGATATATTAGGTGGTTTATAATAAACTCCTATTAGTATTTTATTATTGTTTTTGGCTCCATTTATTTCTACCCACAGTGACTCCACATCTTCATGTCCCTCACTTATATCTTCCCGGATTGTGGGCTTTAGACAGGACTTTATATAAAGGCAGACCCCTCCCCCTCGCCGGTTTTGACGATCCTTTCTAAAAAGATTGTAACCCTCTACATTAACTGCCCAGTCATAGGTATCATCCAGCAATGTCTCAGTTATTCCCACACATCACAGTCCTCCTCACACATCACTAATTCCAGTTCGCCAATTTTATTAGTTAGGCTTCTGGCATTAGTGTGCATACACTTAAGAGGTCTTTGTATATTTTTTACCCCGTTTGTCAATTTACTATTACTTATGAAATGAATATCCGGGGTTCTTGGGTTACTTTGGTTGTTGTTTTGCACAGTCTTCTCCCTACATTCCTTACTAACCCCAGCCCCCACTAACCCCCCACTGTCCCCTCCTATGACCCACTCTCTATCTACACTATCTACCCCCTTATTAGTATGGTCACCCACCCTCCCCCCAGATCCTAGTTTAAAAGCTCCTCCAGCCGTCTAACCATTTTTTCCCCCAGGGCAGTTGCACCCTCCCCATTAAGGTGCAGCCCGTCCCTACTGTAGAGTCTGTAGGGACAGAGAAGTCGGCCCAGTTCTCCATGAACCCAAACCCTTCCTTCCTGCACCAGCCTCTGAGCCACTTATTTAACTCCCTAATCTCCCGTTGTCTCTCTAGTGACGCTCGTGGCACTGGTAGTATTTCTGAAAACACTACCTTGGAGGTCCTGGACTTTAGCTTCTCACCTAGTTCCCTAAAATCATTTTTAAGGACCTTCCATCTCCCCCTGACTTTGTCATTGGTGCCAACATGTACCATGACCGCCGGGTCTTCCCCAGCCCCACCCAGCAATCTGTCAATCCGGTCCGCAATATGCCGAACCCGAGCACCCGGGAGACAACACACTGTTCGGCATTCACGGTCTCGGCGACAGATGACCCTGTCTGTCCGCCTAATAATAGAGTCCCCTACCACCAGTATCTGTCTGTCCTTTGCTGCTCTCCTTTTCCCATCCTTCCTGCAGCGGTCATCCTCCTGGTTCCTAGGAGAAACGGCCTGCTGCAGTGTCGCTGGTCCTGGGCATCATCCCTAATATCAGCCAAACAGGCATATTTACTAGGGCGTTCCAGCTCAGGACTAGCCTCCCTGGCACTTTTCCCTCTACCCCTCCTTACTACATTAACCCAACTGCTGACCTGATAGTCCTGCTCTTGCCCATTTCCTCCCTCCTCCTCTTCACTGACCCCAGCCAGTGCCTGCACTGTGAGGTCTAAGCCTCTCTCCAGGTGTTCAATGCCCCTAAGTATGCCAAGCTGCTTATTTAGATCCAAGATCTGGGCTTCCAAATATGCAACGTGATTGCATCTAGTGCAAATGTATTCACCCATGAATGGTTCTTCAAGGCATGCATACATTGCACAGGACACACACTTAGTAGCATTGTCCATGGAGCACCTGCTAGATGGGGATATACAGTACAGTACAGAAAAACAGTAAATATGTGATAAGATGCGGTTTTGCTGTAGTTAAAGGAGCAGCTCAGATCAAGTTACAATCAAACAAGGAAAATCCCTCCAACCTTACTTTTTCCTCCTTGTCTTAAACTCCGGTTCTTTAAACTCCACTTATACACAGCCCACTTACACAGCAAGCCCAAAATCAGAGCAGGAAAGTAATTTCTAACATGTTGAAAATTGAAAAAAATTGTGTCACGTCCTCCATATATTTGGCGCAGCAAATTCTGATGCAATCAAGACACGTTCCTGGTGCAGTGACATTGATATATTTACGCCACTGTGGTTTCATCAAAATACATAGGACAGGTCAACATGGAGATACAGACATATCCTATCTGCAGAACTCCTGTATGGAGTAGCAGCGTATTAATTAACATTCTGTGACCCAGAAAATGATCTCTTGGGTATTACAGTTTAGCATATTGGCGAATTAAGGTACTTTAGGTATATAGAAAGTATACAAGTACAGCAGAATTGGAGGGGAGCAGACTGGAACAAAGCATGTCTGTTACCAAGTTTGGAAATGTATTCATTAGTCTCGGTTTGGCATGAGGCTTGGTAGTTATGCAGTGAGCTTTGGAAAGGGAGAGGAGTGGTGGTAGCAAGTAGGCCTAGAAGTTATATCTGAGTCAATCTTACAGTATCTGTACTCTCACTCTTTGCTTCAGCCATAGGGGTGTAATATCTCTTGCAGCTTTCTGCACTACAAATTTTCTCTCTACACCATGGGGCACCCCCCCAACTAAGTTCTGTTCTTTTTTCAGGTTGTTGTACTCATGGTAAACAGTACGACAGGTTTCCTCTGAGGGATATAGTTTACCAGTGTTCCAGATCTCCGAGTCAAAGGGCTATGGAGTTTAGCAGCTAGATGAAGAGTTAACTCCACAGTCTTTAGTCATGCACCTCTTCTTACACAGGCTGTTATGCTCCACATAGACTCAGTTGCTTCCTCAGAGGTTGGCTAAGGCTCTGTCTCAAGCTGGCTGGTTAATTTTGGCTGCCTTCTTGCTCTTTTTTCTCTCATTACCTTCTCTGAACTAATTGCATCGGCCAATGTAAGCCTCTCCATAAGGGAAGGGTCCAAACAGCCATACCTAGCAACTTATTCTCTAAGGCTAACTAACCCTTTTGCAGATTTTAGACAAATTTTGACACCACCCTAACACCACAATCAAGCAGACAAGTAGTAACCAAATAGTAGCAGCCACGAGATAACAGCTACAACCAACCATCCGCTGCAGCCAACCCAGCATATAATATGAAGTCAATGAGTGAATAAGTCATACGGGAAATTCAGGCAGGATAGTGCAAGCTTCGATTATCTCAGCATGGACCAATGGCCCGTTTAGAAAATCAGTTGTGTGAAGATACGCATTCAATTCCATTCAGACTGGGAGAGCAACTGGATAAAAATATCATCTGTCTGAAGGGGGCTTTAGTGTTTCAGCCTCCAGTGTCTGTAGCAACCCTACTGGCTCAGTGCCTTGTGTTATTATTGGAAGTCCAGTGGCTTTTGTAATGTATTGTGGCCCAATGACTATTTATCCTTGGTGGTTTAGAAATATGATCATTATGACCATAATTTTTTGTGGTTCTTGATCTACTCTTGCTATCATCCCTTGTGTCCGTAATTCCTTGTCCTTTCCTAGAAGCCCATGTGCTTGGTGTTTTGCCATTAGATGCTCCAAAAAGAGTAGTCTGATCAGTCTGGAGCTGAAAAAGTGACCTTTTATCACAGGCCTTGTAACCAATGAGGAGTGGAAATGAGATCAGGAGTGCTGGTTGGCCTTTCCTGTGGGGCCATTTTCCCACAAAACAGACTGCATCGATAGCATATTTGCCCATAAGGTGGCCATAGACATTAGATGGAAGTTGGTTGATGGTTGAACATCCATTGAACAATCAAGCATCTGATGAAGGATCCCTTTTGTAGATGCAGCCATGCAACCTTTTAGTCTATATTGTGCGTTAGTTAATCAGACTGGCCATACGCGTTCCATGATACTGGGCGAAGAACAAACAATCTTACTGGGAAAGTTCTTCCAAAGAACACTCATTCAACCTCAAATCATCCTTCTTTGAAAGAAAGATCTTTCATCCAATTAACGGATAAAAATGTCAAATGTGGCCAACTTCTATGGAGATGATGATAGTCTGTTACAGATCAGGCAAAACTAGTACGCTGTGAAAGGGGTAATCTAAGACTGACTCTATGGCGGCGATAATACTTACCTGGTCCACGCACCTGGGTTCAGACCCTATCGCTCCATGGCAGGCTCTTCATTTTTCTGCTGCGCTAAAATAAAATATCTTTTTGACTGGCGGGGGGAGGGGGGGTGTAAGTGACCACTGCAGCCAATAACTGGCCGCAGCAGGGACCTGCTCCCCTTGCATCACAGGCCACTCTGAGGTCTTTTATAGTCTTTGATAACTCCTTTAAAATTCACCAAGCATTTGTCAAAATCATTTGTTTTCATCAACCTTTAATATGTATGGGCACTGGCATGTCTCTGTGTCCTCGCCACGCCCCCCTGGCGAGGAGATAGGAGAAATGCCACTTGCAAAAAAATTTTTGCTCAAGTGACGTTAAAATTGCAAACGCTGTTTGAAAATTTCCTCTTCAGCTTTTGGTGTTGACTATCTCTACCTGATTCCCACCCATACTAATTTGAAGATATTCCTTGCCTCCTAAAATCACTGATCTTTTCTATGTTCAAGATCAGATTATTCTCCTTAGACCTCTCCAGCTGCTGAGTGTCATCCTTATCTGTAATAAACCAATCAGTGTCATGTCCACAATCCATTGTGTAAAAGGAGAAAGAAGCAAGGCTCAAAAAACATCCTTGTGATAGCCCTAAATTCAGCTTTTTTGAAGAGGATGTAAGATCTCCTACTCTTACCACTTGAGGTCTGTCAGTCAGAAAACTAGGCAGCCATTCACATAATTCCCATGATAGCCCAAGTTTCCTGAGCTTAGTTACAGATGTGAGGGTATTACCGGGTTAAAAGATGAACTGAAATCAACGAACAGATCTCTCAATTAACTAAAGGTACCTTTACATGAGCCAAGAATCTGCCAGATAATCCTTAACGAGTTTTCATAGGAGTGCTTATTAGCGATTATCTGGCAGTGTAAGGCCCCTTTCACACGAGCGTCACGGATTCAGTCCGGATGCGTTCAGGAAAACTCGCACCAATCCGCACACAATCACAGTCAGTTTTGACTGCGATTGTGTACGTTCGTTCAGTTTTTCCCGCGCGGGTGCGATGCGTTTGTGCATTTCGCACACGCGTGATAAAAAACTGAATGTTTACAAACAACATCTATTAGCAACCATCAGTGAATCATGCATTGCCTCTGCACTTTTACTTCAATGGGGCCAGGGCTGCGTGAAAACGCAGAATATAGAATATGCTGCGATTTTCACGCAACGGCGAACTGATGCGTGAAAAAATTTGCCCATGTGAAAAGACCCATTGAAATGAATGGGTCAGGATTCAGTGCGGGTGCAATGTGTTCGCATCACGCATTGCACCCGCGCGGAAATCTTGCCCGTGTGAAAGGGGCCTAAAGGTGAGAAACGTTCGTTCATCGGCAGCAGATCGTACTGTGTAAACAAGCTCTGCTGCTGGCAAACAACGAGTCGGTATGAGGATGAACGATGGCATTAGTGATCGCTCTTCCCCATACTCTGGAGGAGAACGCTGCATGTAAATGCAGTGGTCTCCTCTGCTGATGAGCAGGCACTTGCCAAGAAAGAACGCTTCCTTCCCGACAATTATCTGCTGTATCATCCTGTCTAAAGGGACCTTAAAGGGAATCTATCATCTCTGAAACACCCTCCAAACTAGAGTAAGCGGTGTATAGTGTAAGTGACATCGAGTCTGGTTATGTAATTTTTATCTTCATACTCACTTGCATTCTGAATCTGTGCTCTGACAAACCAGCAGTAAAATACACTCAGTGGACTCCGGTGCTCACTCATATAATCAAAGAAGAGTCCTCTCAATGTATTTTACTGCCAGTTTGTGGGAGCACAGCGCAGTGACGTAGCGTGGGTTGCCATCACCCGGGGCAAGCCAAGTATTGCGCCCTTCCTCCCCAGACCTGTGGCCATGCCCCTATAGTACCTATAATGAGAAGATGTCATCTGCAGTCCTATGTAACACCACAGATAACACAGTGATAATTCTGTGAGTACAGATAATGTAGTAGATGTCTCCTGCAGTCCTATGTATCAGCACAGATAACACAGTGATCACTGAGTACAGATAATGTAGTAGATGTCACCTGCAGTCCTATGTAACACCACAGATAACACAGTGATAACTTTCTGAGTACACATAATATAGTAGATGTCACTTGCAGTCCTATGTAACACTACACTTAACAGTGATAACTCTCTGAGTACAGATAATGTAGTAGATGTCACCTGCAGTCCTATGTAACACCACAGTTAACACAGTGATAACTCTTTGAGTACAGATAATGTAGTAGATGTCACTTGCAGTCCTATGTAATACCACAGATATCACAGTGATAAATCTCTGAGTACAGATAATGTAGTTGGTCACCTGCAGTCCTATGTAAAACCACAGATAACAGTGATAACTCTCTGAGTACAGATAATGTAGTACGGTAGATGTGTGTGAGGTCCCAGAATTTAGAACACACACAGTGTGACCTGAAGTCTGGGGCTGGCCTCCGGCTATGTGGACCAGATGTCCTCCGCCCAACCCTACCGTGAAACAGAATACAGCACTAAACCTCTTACATCCAGTGACATGTCCTGTGATGTAGACTCTTTCCTCAACGTCTTCATTCGGAGATAAGACCGCCATGATACCTTCTTTCAGCCGCGTCTCCTCTCTGCAGAGTTTCACAGAAACATTTTTTAGATTCCTAATTTTACTATCATCCTTCACCTCCTGGTGCCTAAACACTGTCATCCTGCTGCTACCTCCAATACTGTGGTAGAGCCAGACAGACAGTCCCCCTTAATATTATTCCACTGTATATTATAGTCCCCCTGTATTATTATCATAATGGCCCCTCTGTATTATTAGTATAGTGGCCCCCTCTGTATTATTAGTATAGTGGCCCCTCTGTATTATTAGTATAATGGCCCCCTCTTAGTTATTAATATATGGGCCTCCTCTTAGTTATTATTATCATGGTCCCCTCTTAGTTATTATTATACTGGCCCCCTCTTAGTTATTAATATAGTGGCCCCCTCTTAGTTATTAATATAGTGGCCCCCTCTTAGTTATTAATATAGTGGCCCCCTCTTAGTTATTATTATAGTGGCCCCCTCTTAGTTATTAGTATAGTGGCCCCCTCTTAGTTATTTTTATAGTGGCCCCCTCTTAGTTATTATTATAGTGGTCCCTCTTAGTTATTATTACAGTGGCCCCCTCTTAGCTATTAGTATAGTGCCCCCCCTCTTAGTTATTAATATAGTGGCCCCCTCTTAGTTATTATTATAGTGGTCCCTCTTAGTTATTATTACAGTGGCCCCCTCTTAGCTATTAGTATAGTGCCCCCCCTCTTAGTTATTAATATAGTGGCCCCCTCTTAGTTATTATTATAGTGGCCCCCTCTTAGTTATTAGTATAGTGGCCCCCTCTTAGTCATTATAGTGGCCCCCTCTTAGTTATTAGTATAATGGCCCCCTCTGTATTATTAGTATAGTGGCCCCCTCTTAGTTATTAATATAGGGGCCTCCTCTTAGTTATTATTATCGTGGCCCCCTCTTAGTTATTAATATAGTGGCCCCCTCTTAGTTATTAGTATAGTGTCCCCCTCTTAGTTATTAGTATAGTGGCCCCTCTTAGTTATTAGTATAGTGGCCCCCTCTTAGTTATTAGTATAGTGGCCCCCTCTTAGTTATTTTTATAGTGGCCCCCTCTTAGTTATTTTTATAGTGGCCCCCTCTTAGTTATTATTATAGTGGTCCCTCTTAGTTATTATTACAGTGGCCCCCTCTTAGCTATTAGTATAGTGGCCCCCTCTTAGTTATTAGTATAGTGGTCCCCTCTTAGTTATTAGTATAGTGGCCCCCTCTTAGTTATTAGTATAGTGGCCCCCTCTTAGTTATTAGTATAGTGGCCCCTCTTAGTTATTAGTATAGTGGCCCCCTCTTAGTTATTAGTATAGTGGCCCCCTCTTAGTTAGTTTTACAGTGGCCCCCTCTTAGTTGTTATTATTATAGTGGTCCCTCTTAGTTATTATTTCAGTGGCCCACTCTTAGTTAATAATATAGTGGCCCCCTCTTAGTTAATAATATAGTGGTATAAAGGCCTCCTTTCTCTCTCTCTCTCTCTCTCTCTCTCTCTCTCTCTCTATATATATATATATATATATATATATATTATTGCTCCTCCCCCACCCCCTTGCTGCCCCCAGTACCTATTGGCTCCTACATTAGGGTATATACCTGGAAAAAAAAATGAATACTTACCTTTCTTCCGCTCTCCATCACCACTTGAGGATTCCTGGCGCAGGCAGTCAGGAACACATCACTGTGACCTCCTGCGCCGCGTCTTCGCATCATCTCGCGAGACCCGGCGCAGGAGGTCACAGTGAGGTAAGCGTGATCTCCTGCGTCGCTCTAGTGGCCTGAAGCCTATGAGGCATAACGGAGGGGACCGCCCCCATGGCCCCCCACACGCTACGCCACTGGCACAGCGTCAGAATGGAAGCGAGTACGAAGATAAAACTTACATAATCGGATTTAGCATCACTTACACTATACACCGCTTACTCTAGTTCAGGGGGTGTTTCGGAGCTGACAGGTTCCCTTTAAGGCTACAGTGTCCAATGTCAGTCTGTTATCAGTGGTGTACCTACTACGGGGGCAAACCATGTGCCTAGTATTGGGCCTGGGGGAGGGAGGTTGGCCCTGAACTACATAAATCCAAATCATTTTCCTGCAGCCACTGCTAGGGGGAGCTCAGTTCAAAGAGATTTTTTACAGTTGCCATTGCACTCAATGTTAATTGTATAAATTATATGCACTGAGCTCCCCCTAGTGGTAGCTGCAGGCAGACAATTTAATAATATGTGTGAAGAGAAACATGATTTATTAATAGAACACAAGTCTTATTTATAAAGCACCTGTTCAAATTTTTCAGACACAAAAGTCGGGTGGGTGACTTGACTTTTTTTTCCACTATAAATTTCTGGAACACACAAAAATATCATACATTTAGCGGACATCTCACTGGGGGCCCCTATGAGGTTTTGCAATGGGGTCCTATGCACAAGCCTGAACATATGGGTGAATAAATTATGGATTGCTGCCATTTTTATTTGGTCTATTCACTTTTGGTGGACAATATCCATGCTTTCTTGTCATCCGTGGATAAGTGATACATTTCCATTCTGGGACAAACGCTTTAAAAGGGTTATCAAATGATTATTGTACAAAAATTAAACTCAGACATCATATAAAACATGAAAATCATTTTCTAAAAAAGCTAACCCTCACATGCATCCAGAGATTGCTCTGACAGATTGATTTCAAGCTGGTAGCTCAGGGGGTGTTCCTTTCTCAGGTGGTCGAGTGACTATTCTGCTGCAGCTATCTGCTTGTTACTGTCACAGTTTCCAATACTAGATAAGACTGGTGGCAGTTAAAGGGTGAAAATGAGCATGTGCGACCACCTCAACAATGTTATTGAGATGGACAGAGAAATAAGGAAAAGAACAAACGGCAGGTGGCGCTATACAGATAGATTTTATTGAATAATTCAGTGGCTATAATATATTTTTAATTACTTTCAATTAAAAAAAGTATTCAGATCCAGTTGCTAATTAGAAAAATGTAGAATATTTTTTGTGGGACAACCCCTTCAGGTTTAAATGATGTATCAAAATATCTGCATCAACTATGGTTCTGTTGCTTTTTGATGGACAGAATTTTGTAGTGTGCTGCTCTATTCTATCCCATAACATAAGGTATAAGTCAATAGGTTGAATGCATTATGGATCTTATAAAAAGAAGTGTGAACAGGGGCTCGAGCTATCCCTCTCTCCTATTGTACTGATAGGTTTATTATGTTGTATTCTTTGTATTTATAAATACAATTGAATCTTTAGTAAAATATTACTGGAAAAAAAAAAATGATAAGATTTCCCACATGCTAACCCCAATTTCAAAGCCGCACACGGGAACAATGAAGGCTCAGCAACACTCTTAAGTGCTTTATTTAATATGTATGAGATCACACTTTCGATGGTAAGGTGCAGAAGGTGTAAAGGATTTTTAATGAAATGTTTACAATAAAGGCCCTACTATAGAAAATTCTCCACTCACCTTTAGAGGAACGTTCAGCTTGTTCGGCGTTTACATTATTGGTGGATATAATGAAGACTACAATGGAGACCATTATGTGAAACTGCAAGTGATCTAGGAAATGAATTAGACGGTACTTGAAAAACAGAGGGATACGGGAATAAATAGATAAGCCGCAGATAACAATGGCATCTGATATTCAGGGTGGATTTTAAAATCGGAAAGTCCAAGGATAGTCTCCACAAGGATTCTGCACCATCAAATGTATGTGAGCTAAGGGGAGTAATTAAGGACAAAGGCTAATACCAAAACGTAAATAAACACAGTCACCGGCACAAAGAGAGTAAAAAAAAATCTGGTTATTTAGGAGGTCTAATCACTGAGTAATAACGGAATCCATCTGGACAAGGATAAATATAATATTCCTCATATAATAATAGCAAATCAACTTATGTAAAGGCGTTCTGCCAGCAAGGAGTGGGCACGTCTTTTCATTTGAGTTTGACTGACCTGAGCATATTGTAAATGTTGTATAATATTCCAGATTATATAAGCAGTGGTCCCCAACCTTTTTTTGCACCAGGTGCCCGTTTGATGCAAGACATGTTTCCCGTGGACCTGAGGGTTGATGGGGTGTAGCGGGTTTCAGCATGTCAGGGAGGGTGATGTAGCAGAGGTTAGTCATGCAAAAAAAAAAAATACAATATGGCCAACATTGCTAATAATAACACTTTGTAACGGCCAAATAATACCGCTACACCATAATCCCGTTTAGGCCCCCACTCAGTGATTTACAGGTGATGTCTAATCTGGCTGAAGTCAGATTTTTCCCCGCAGTTTTGCACAGATCAAAAGAACTTATTTCTTTACTCAGGGGTGCACCACCAATGAGGCAAGGTGAGGCACCAGGTATGGGCAAGAGGGGAGAAATGGAAGGGGATTATCTGTTTCTGCAGTAAAGTATTGGGAAGTACAGTGGGCACAGTATGTGGCGCTGTATTACCCTGTATGTTTTGTAGCGCTGTATGTAATGTTTTCCAAGTATGTCTTTAATAGTAGGGCTGGAGGGAAGGGGTTAGGTTAAGAAATTGGCATTGGGAGGTTGGGTTCCCCTCAGGCAGCAGAAAGGCTAGTCGTCATCCAAACCCCCCCCCCCCCCCCGCCCCCCCGCCCCCCGTAGTGGTTTCTTTAAATATATCCTGGCCTCCCAGTAGTGCCTCTTTACAAATAGTTCTCCCAGTAGTGTCCAAACACCGGGGCACATGAACCAATAGTTCCCAACCCCACTGCTCAAAAATGGCAACAATCCAGACTGTAATTATATCACCTCTGTGTATAGATAGCACAGGATCCTCTATTCTCAATAAGTGATTATCAAAGCTTATCTACTCCCTCCCTGTACAATGACTGCTGCACAGGTCACAGAACATGCCTAGAAAACTCTCCCATAGAAGTCAATGAGGTCCCCTCCTGTCCATTGTGTCTCTGGCTATGGGGCTTCCATAAAGCAATTTTCATAATGCTTTGTAAATGCTGTTAAGGACAGTCCAGGCAAGATGGCTGCCCCCATAATCATGTTCAGAAAATAGAATAAAAAAAATCTATAGTCAGAAAATAAAAACTGATTAGAAAAAATGAGGTCTGTTACTATCCAGTTTTAACTGGCAGAAAACATTTTTGGTGACACATTTCCTTTAAAGGGGTTCTCCAAGTTAAATTTATTGATGACCTATCCTCAGGATAGGTCATCAATATCAGATTGGTGGGGGTCTGACACCCGGCACCCCCGCCGATCAGCTGTTTGAAGAGGAGGCGCGCCATACCAGCGCTGCCTCCTCTTCACGGTTTACATGCTGGCCGTAACGGGGGTAGTGGTGAGTAGGTGTAATTTCACCTAACCACCGCATTCATTTTAATGGGAAGAATGGCTCCCTTACAAGTCTATGGAAGCGATCCTTCAATTGAAATGAATGGGGCGGTGAGGTGTAATTACACCCACTCACCACTACCCCCGTCACGGCCAGCATGTAAACAGTGAAGAGGAGGCAGCGCTGATACGGGGCGCGCCTTCTCTTCAAAAAGCTGATCGGCGGGGGTGACGGGTGTCGGACTCCTGCCGATCTGATATTGATGACCTGTCCTGAGGATAGGTCATCAATAAATATAACTTGGAAAACCCCTTTAAGCTCCCAGTCTACCTTTGGAAAAAAAAAAAAAAAAAAAGGCCTTATTAGGTTGAGTAGCACTGATGTGGGAGACCTCCGCACACTGGACAGGGGACATGGTTGAAGGTAAAACCCTCATTAAGATATTGCAGACATTGGAAGACATGGTTAAATTGTCAGATGCTACAAGTGCAGAGGTAATTATACTGTACGTGGTTTCTATGGCAGTCTAGTGTCCGCACAATACAATGTGTGGGAAACATGAATAAAACATTCGCTGCAGGAGGAAATGTTATTGCATTTTCTGCACAGGCCATTGCACTTACTGTCATCTTTAAGGGAATCCGTCTCCAGGTTGTAGTTTCTGGGAGTTGTACTTTCAGAACAGCTGGAGTGCTGCAGGTTGCTGATCCCCGCTATATACCGTATTATATATACATTTTGTCTGATTTCATAGCCCTTTACTTTGTTATATGCTGTGTATAGCATTTATTGATTGGCATTAAGCACTTCATACTTGTGTCCGAGCATGCACTATGGAATGGTTTTTATGCCTGACCTGCATTTGTATGGGTTTTATTCGGGTACACAAGTTTTCTCCCACACTCCAAAAACATATTGAAAGTTTATGGCTTCTTGTAAAATTAACGTGTGTATTTCAGAAAGAGAATTTAAACTAGGAGCTTCATTAAAGGGGTTCCCTGAAAATAAAATATTGATGACCTATCTTCAAGACAGGATTGGTAGGGGTTCGAATCCTGGGACCCCTGCAAAATCAGCTGTTTGATGGTACCATAGTGTTAAAATGAGTGCCTGTCCTCGTAGTTTACTAATCACAGCATTGTACAGTGGCTGTACTTGGCATTCCACCTCACTTCCATTCACCTGAAAGGGACTGAGCTGCACAAATTTGATGTGACCAGTGGATGTTGGATGGATGTGACCCAAGCACTGTGGGTTGTTCAAACAGCTGATCGGCGGGGGTGCTGTGAGTCTGTCCTTGACCTATCTGATATTGATGGCCTATCCTGATCTGACCTCCAACTCCCTCCCCCCCCCCCTTTCCTGGCCCTACTGCTGCAGCCATATTCGGGTGGACATTTCATTCTGCACTACCAAACATACAGGAGAACAGAGTACTAAATACTTTCTACATCCAGTGATGTCTCCACTGATATAGATGCTCTCTCCTCATTTTCTCCACTGGGAGCAGACCTCAATGACGAGTTCTTTCAGCCATGTCTTATCTCTGTAGAGTTTGCCACACAGACATCTTAGGAAGTTCATTTTACCATCATCCTCCCCATCCTGCTGCTACTTCAAATACTGCCCAGTGTGCTCCCTAAATACTGTACTGCAGATAAATTGTGCCATACTATAGTCCCCCCTATTGTATAGGTGCTCTCCAAAGTCCCATCAATAGTAACAATTCTGAGTGCCCTCATTAGTAATAATGCCCTAATAATAATAATGTCCCACAGTACCCCCAGTAGTAATGCCACCATAGTGGCCCCATTATTTATAATGCCCACTTAGTGTCCCCTGTTGTTATAACTCCACTGTAGCGTCACTATGTTTAAATGTTTAATACCCCTATATTGTCCGTATGTGTATTGCTCCTCCGTCTTCCCCTGTAGTGCCAGTATATATACAATGCCCCCCTTGTGGCACGAGTATATAATGTTGCCCGCCGTAGTGCCAGTATATCCTTCCTGTAGTGCCAGTATATACATACACGTATAATGCCCCCTCGTTGCACCAGTATATCATGTTCCTCCATCGCCCCCATGTAGTGTTTGTATATAATGCTCCTTTGCCTCCCTGTAGTGCCAAAGTAAAGCTGGGGAATGAATACTGAATGTATTTGGTGTCAGGGGCGTAACTACCATAGCGGCAGACCATGTGACTGCTATGGGGCCCAGGGCAAGAGGGGGCCCAGTCTTAGTTGGGATTAGCTCCTCTTCTACTGGAGGTGAAAACTTGGTCCGGACTCTACCCTCTAAAGGAACAACTTTAAGCAAACGAGGCAGTGGAAGAATGGACCAAGGGTCATTGATAGGGGTTTTAAATCCTGGTCTGATCTTTGCTATGGGGGCCATGGGGCCCTTACTTTATGTATGCCACTGTCTGGTGTCCTCCATTTCAATCATAAAGTTGGAGATAAACTGATTCTCTGTAATACCGCCCAGCAGAACCAAAATAGCAAAGTGCAACACAATATACTGCCACAGTATGGAACTGTATCATTGACGGCAATGCAGTTGAATTCAGGAGGGCACCTGTGGCTGATGACCAGGAGAATAACCACCTGATGCTCCTACATTAATTAATGCAGAGAATATCAGATCATTACGTACCTGCATGTTGTCCATGAGGAGGGCTTAGCTGGTCCCCTGGGTATCATCCCACCTAGAAATTTTTCTGTAGAGTCTATGGCCAGTCTGCCAATGGTAGATCCTCATTACAGCAACTCCAAAGAAGGCCAACAAATACATCTACTATATATTCCCCAGCTTTTACCACATTTTTATGTAAAATAAGAGGGTCACTTTAAGGAATTCTGGTAAATTATCTACCTAGCATATAGTCTTTACTTAGCTGAAACCTTGTTTTCCCCAAGATCTAACTGACAATTAAAATGAAAAGCCTTCTTATAACCACAGAACAAATGACACCAAATCTGCAAGTTGTGATCCTCCTTGTGGTTACATTACTGCACAAGCTCAAAAAAAAAACCCTTTTGTTGAGCGATACCATTAAGGGACGAATGAGAAAATAGCCTACCATTATGTCAGGATGCAGACTACAGGTATTGACGATTTCAAGGTTGCCCTAGATTGAACACAAACACACAGTTATCCAAGCACAGCCTGAATGTCTTTCTTGTCTCACAAAAGATTTTTTTCTTTAGTGTTGATTACCAGAAGTCAGTGTCACTGTAGGCACACGACGGGACGTTCAGATCCCTTACTATTGAGGTCACCAATGACATATTCTGTCAACCACTTACTAACACGCTGCTTCTAGCATTGTGTTAAGAGCTTCATATTGACAGCAGAAATGCTTCAGGCAACATTTAGATCATGGAGTTTTCTCAATAAAGATAACTATTAATAATTATTTCAACATTGTAATTTACATACAGAAATGAAGAGGTATATGGATGAAGGCACTAAACTTGAGGAATGCTAAGACTTAATATCATCATAAAGACTGGGGAATACAGCAAGCGCAAACACCTCACGTTTATTTCTTCCTCTAACCGAATTTAATGGTTCTTATTCCAATTAGGAGAATGTTTTCAGCTCTCAGCTGCTTTCAGATATAAAGATTAGGGTCAATCAGTTGGATCCATAGGGTCATTAATTGTTAATCTTATGCAATCAAAAACCAGGCAGGTGTAGGTGGCCTTGACACATCGAATAACGCCCTGGACAAGGGACTGAAGCAAGTTCTGATCCAGCCTTGTGCTATATCCCCTTTATGACATGTAAATCTGGATTGTTGTGAGTTAGGCCTCATGCACATGAGGATATTTTAGATAAAGTGCTACATTTAAGTCAGGCTTGGAGGGCAAAAACAGTTCATGGGGCTTTTCGGGACTTTGGTATTGATGTCCTCTCCTCAGGATAGGTCATCAATATCTGACCAGTATTCCAGGCAAGGTCCATTCAATGAGCTGCAAATAGGCCATGTGACTAATGAATCTGATGTCATTGGCCCAGGAAGAGGCCATGTTTCCCTAGGTTAAGGTCAGCACCTAATGGCATAGAGATCGAATGTTGTCACACAATAATATAGATGATACATGGGAAAGCTTGGAATCTACTTTGGATAAGTATACTGAAAAATGAATTCTTACAGATACAGTGGTCCCTCAAGTTACAATCTTAATTGGTTCCAGGAGGACCATTGCATGTTGAAACCATTGTAAGTTCACTAATTGGTTCCAAAGCCCCAAAATATCATCCAAGATAAGAGAAAATAAAGATTTAAGAAAAATAAGCAGATAACTAAGACAGATAAAACAAGTCCTTACATAAAACAGCCAGGAATAGCTGATAACTAGCAACTAATACAGATATTGTACAGAGAAGTGGCCTTGATTGGTTGGATCTGAGACATTGTATGTTGAGTCTGGTTTCAACTTACGATGGGTCAGAAAAGACCACTGTGTGTTGAAAATATTGTATCCTGAGGCCATTGTATCTTGAGGGATCACTGTAAGTATAAACAACTAAAATGAAACCCCCATGACTTACAGCTACTGTAAAAAGGGCAATAAAGGACAAAAAATGCCATTTTTAAATTACAAATCTGAAGGGTCAGATAACCTTTAAAAATTACAAAGGACTTTTTAAACTCTGCTAAAATTCTAAAATGAATTACATGAATCCCCCAAAAATTCTTTAAAGGGAACCTGTCCCCTCAAAAATGCATTTTCACCCACCAACAGTACCTCATAGTAGCTCGCAGTCTGATAATAATCATCTGTTTCTTGCTGTAGTACGATGTTGCATAAGCTCAAAAAATGTTGTTTTATTCTCCATCAGCGCTATATTGGCAGTCCTCTTGAAGTCAACCCAGCTAACAGCAGCAGCAGGAGATGGGATCGCGCACGAGTACAGAGCGCACCGCGCATGTGCAAGGCTTTAGCAATCGTAGCCGACGTACAGTCTGTCACTCTCAGACAAGAGGGGGCGTGGTTACCTTTACTTGTAGCAAGGAGGCCGCTGCCCCCTTGACTTCAAGAGGATTGCCAATATAGCGCTGATGGAGAATAAAACAAAATTTTTTGAGCTTATACAGCATCGTACTACAGCAAGAAACAGATGACTATTATCAGACTGCGAGCTATTATGAGGTACTGTTGGTGGCTGAAAATGCATTTTTGAGGTGACAGGTTCCCTTTAAATTCATAAATGCTAAAAAGCCAAGGTCAGAGCAGTTAGGCCCCTTAAATAATGATAATGGGGGGATGGTCACTGACTATCAAAAAAAGGCAGAGTTACTAAATCAGTTTTTAGCACTGTATATGCAAAAGAATAGAAAGGAGCTGATGTAGGTGGTGCCAGTGTAGGGGTCGCAATTAGGCAAGGTGCGGCGCGGCCCTGCGCACAGTTGGGGGAGGCGGCGGGGGCAGAGGGAGATGAGCGCTTCCATTGTGGAAGCGCTCATCTCCATAGTCATCTGTACAGGGGAGGGAGAGGCGTCTCCCCTGCCCGTTCCTCTGATAGGCTGCAGGCACTAGGCCTGCAGCCTATCAGAGGCTGGCTCAGGCGGCGCGATGACGTCATCGCGCCGCCTGAGCCGTACAGTGCGGGACACAGGCCGGAAGAGGCCTGCATCAATGGGGGGAACTTCTGGTGCATTATTGGGGCGTTTCTTACTGGCACAATTTGGGGGCATCTATGGGTGGGGAGCACTTCTTACTGGCACATTATTGGGGTGAAATTTTGGGGGCACTTCTGGCACATTATTGGGGCACTTCGTACTGGCACATTGGAAGCATTATTACTTCTGGGGCACAGTGGGGACATTAGTACTGTTGGGGGCACTATTACTAACAAGAGAATTATTAGTTAGGACTTTGGGGGCACTATTACTGTGGGGGGCACCCTGGCACAGTATCAGCACAGTTATTTCTGGGGCACGTTATGTTTACACTATTACTGTCGGGGACACTATTTGCTGGGCACAGTTATTTTAGGGCACTGTGTGCCAATAATTATTGAAGGGCACTATCTGTGTGGTACTAGCGGCACAGTACTGGGGGTGGTAGCATGATTTGTCCAGAAGACAGGAGGATGATGGAAAATGGGATGATGGGGGCGCTTCGGCTGTCTCCAAAACTCCTATAAAAATGAATGGAGTGGTCGCACGCATAACCGACCGGCTGCTCCGTTATAATAATTATGGATAGGGGATAACTTTATATAATGGGAATATTGATTTAAATAAAGTAAATGTGAACAAGGCTCCAGGTCCACATTGGTTACACCAAAGAGTTCTTAAAGTGCTCAGTTCAGTCATTGCTGTGCCTCTGTTCATAATTTTTCAAAATTCTCTAGGGACTGGTATAGTGCCAAGTGTCTGGCACAAGGCAAATGTGTGTTGGATGGGACTGGAGCAGGGCGATGTTATTTACATGGGACTTTACAGTCATGGCCAAAAGTTTTGAGAATGACACAAATATTATATTTTCACATGATCTGCTGCCCTCTGGTTTTTATGTGTGTTTGTCAGATGTTTTTATCACATACAGAAATATAATTGCAATCATATTATGAGTAACAAAAGCTTATATTGACAGTTAGAATGAGTTAATGCAGCAAGTCAATATTTGCAGTGTTGACCCTTCTTCTTCAGGACCTCTGCAATTCTCCCTGGCATGCTCTCAATCAACTTCTGGACCAAATCCTGACTGATAGCAGTCCATTCTTGCACAATCAATGCTTGCATTTTGTCAGAATTTGTAGGTTTTTGTTTGTCCACCCGTCTCTTGATGATTGACCACAAGTTCTCAATGGGATTAAGATCTGGGGAGTTTCCAGGCCATGGACCCAAAATCTCTATGTTTTGTTCCCTGAGCCATTTAGTGATCACCTTTGCTTTATGGCAAGGTGCTCCATCATGCTGGAAAAGGCATTGTTGATCGCCAAACTGCTCTTGGACGGTTGGGAGAAGTTGCTCTCGGAGGACATTCTGGTACCATTCTTTATTCATGGCTGTGTTTTTAGGCAAGACTGTGAGAGAGCCGATTCCCTTGGCTGAGAAGCAACCACACACATGAATGGTTTCAGGATGCTTTACAGTTGGCATGAGACAAGACTGGTGGTAGCGCTCACCTCGTCTTCTCCAAATAAGCTGTTTTCCAGATGTCCCAAACAATCGAAAAGGGGATTCATCAGAGAAAATTACTTTACCCCAGTCCTCAGCAGTCCACTCCCTGTACCTTTTGCAGAATATCAGTCTGTCCCTGGTGTTTTTTCTGGAGAGAAGTGGCTTCTTTGCTGCCCTCCTTGAGACCAGGCCTTGCTCCAAGAGTCTCCGCCTCACAGTGCGTGCAGATGCACTCACACCTGCCTGCTGCCATTCCTGAGCAAGCTCTGCACTGCTGGTAGCCCGATCCCACAGCTGAAACACTTTTAAGAGACGGTCCTGGCGCTTGCTGGTCTTTCTTGGGCGCCCTGGAGCCTTTTTGGCAACAATGGAACCTCTCTCCTTGAAGTTCTTGATGATGCGATAGATTGTTGACTGAGGTGCAATCTTTCTAGCTGCGATACTCTTCCCTGTTAGGCCATTTTTGTGCAGTGCAATGATGACTGCACGTGTTTCTTTAGAGATAACCATGGTTAACAGAAGAGAAACAATGATGCCAAGCACCAGCCTCCTTTTAAAGTGTCCGGTGGTGTCATTCTTACTTAATCATGACAGATTGATCTCCAGCCCTGTCCTCATCAACACCCACACCTGTGTTAATGGAGCAATCACTGAAACGATGTTAGCTGGTACTTTTAAGGCAGGGCTGCAATGAAGTTGAAATGTGTTTTGGGGGATAAAGTTCATTTTCTAGGCAAATATTGACTTTGCAAGTAATTGCTGTTAAGCTGATCACTCTTTATAACATTCTGGAGTATATGCAAATTGCCATTATAAAAACTGAAGCAGTGGACTTTGTAAAAATTAATATTTGTATCATTCTCAAAACTTTTGGCCATGACTGTATGTTGAAGGCGGCTGTGGGAGTGAATTATGTTATTTACAAGGGAATGTATGTTGGAGGGGGTTGGGGGAGGGAGTGATGTTATTCACATGGGACTGAATGTTACAGGGGTCGGAGGTAGGAAGTAATGTTATTTACATGGGACTGAATGTTGAGGGGGGTAATGTTTACATGGGATTGCATGTTGGAGGCGACTGGGGAGGGGGTGATATTATTTACTTTATTTCAGATTATGACAGAAAAGATCTACATCGGAGGAGACGTCACCTGGGAGGCACTGGATGCGACAGGTATGTGCTGCTGTATAGCAAGTACAGCAAAATGCAGTGTGTGTGGGGGGTGGGGGTGGGGGGCGCATATTCATTGGGGCTTGGGTCCCAGATCTTTTGAGACCCTGGCAACTCCCCTGTACTAGGAGGTATTATACTAGGACACATGGGGGAGAGGAGCACTATGGAGGCATCTACTTTGGTAGAGGGAGGGGGAGGACTATGGAGGCACCTACTAGGAATTTATTTACTGCCACACATGGGAGGAGAGGAGCACTATGGAAGCATCTACTAGGGGACATTATTTACTGGCACTCGTGGGAAGAGTAGCACTATGGGGGCATCTACTAGGGGCCATTATATACTAGCACACATGGGGGGAGGAGCACTATGGGGGCATCTACTAGGGGGCATTATATATTAGCACACAAGAGGCGAGGAGCACAATGGGGCATCTACTAGGGGCAATTATATACTGGCACAAATGGGGGGAGGAGCACTATGGGGGCATCTACTAAGGGACATTATTTACTTGCACAGATGGGGGGAGCTCTATGGAGGAATTTACTAGGGAGCATTTTACTGGCACACATGGGGGAGAGGAGCACTATGGAGGCATTATATACTAGCGCACACAGGAGGAAAGGGGCACTATGGGGGCATCTAATAGGTGGGCATTATTTACTGGCACACATGGGGGGGAGGAGTACTATGGGGGCATCTACTAGGGGCTCTATATATTAGCATTATATACTGTCACAAATGGGGGGCATCTAATGGGGGTATTATATAGGGGCATTTTAAAATGGCACATGTTATGGGGCACTATGGGGAAGGGGTGAGAGGAGCATTATCGGGGCATCTACTTGGGGCACTATATAGGAGTATTTTATACTGGCTCAAATTATTGAGCACTATGTGGACCTTAGCTCTACTGGGGGCACTATGGGGAACATGAATACTAGTATGGGCACTATGGGAGCATTATTTTTCTGGGGAACAGTGGGGGACATTATTTCTATTGGTGGGACTTTTGGGAAGCACTACTACTGGGGAGGGGGCATCCTGGCACAGTATCAACTTAGCATCATTATTTTTGGGGGACATTATTTTTACACTATTAGTGTTGGGGACACGGTTTCCTGGGCAGAGTTATTTTTTAGGGCACTGTGTGCCAATAATTATAAAGGGGGCACTATCTGTTTGGTACTAGTATTTGCAGGGGGACTGTTTTTCCAGTATAGTTTTGGGGATCACAGTGGCATAGTATTGGGGGTGGCAGGATGACACCAAGCTATGTAGTACTTTGCAGTCTATGTTGACTAAGACAGTTTCAGTGTTTGAGTATCAACTTGGCAAATGAGGTTCAATTTGGATAAATGTGAAGTTCTGCATCTGGGTGGTAATAATGTATGTGTATCTTATGTTCTAGGGCAGGGGTCAGTAACCTTAGGCAATCTAGCTGTTCTGAAACTACAACTCAGCATGCCCCATTCATTTCTATGAGAGTTCTGAGAAGAACAGGGCATGTATGCATGCTGGGAGTTGTAGTTTCACAACACCTGGAGTGCTGGAGTTTGCCTACCCCTGTTCTAGTGTGAGTAACAATGGGAGAGTCACTTGTACTGAATGATTTATGTGTACTTGTAGATCAGACCAAACAGCACAATGTCAATCAGCTCCCTCAAGTCAATGCCTCTTACTAAACAAGGTATGGACTTGAGGGACAGGGATGTAATACAGTATTACCATTCTATGAAGCCTTGATGTGGCCTCATCTGGAATATGCAGTTCAGTTCTGGGCACCAGTCCATACAAAGGATGCCTTGGAGCTGGAAAAAGTACAAAGAATAGCAACTGAACGGATAAGGGGCATGGAGGGTCTTAGTTATGAGGAAGGAATAAAAGAAATATTTATTAAGTCTTGAGAAGTGACATGAAAGGTGGACATGATTAGCCTATACAAATATAAACGCGCACACCACCCCCACAGAAAAAAAAAATTGGTAAAAAGCTGTTCTATGTAAAATTCCCTTCACATTACAAGGGGGCACTGCCTTGGACTGGAGAAATAGTTCAGTCTCAGAGGTGACAAGCCTTCTTTACCATAGAAACTGTGAATCTGTGGTATAGTCTGCCTCAGGAGGTGGTCACAGCAGGATAAAATTAATGCTTATGTAAATGTGTAGAATTCTGGTTCTCATTCCCTTTCCCTTAAAAGGTATCCTCAGTACAGGTTATCAGTATCTGATCGGTGGGGGTCCGACTCTCAGGACTCCCGCCAATCAGTTGTTTGAGAAGGCACTGGCGCTCATAGTAGTGCTGCAACCTTCTCATTGTTCACCAAGCACAACACCTTTTTATAGTGTAAAAAGCGCCATTGTATAGTGGCTTTGCTTGGTATCACAGCTCAGCCCCATTCACTTTGGTTACGTCTAAGCCATGTGACCGATGAATGTGACATCACATGGCCTACAGAAAGCTGTGACACTACAGCTGATCGGCGGGGTCCCGGGTGTTGGACCTCCACCACACAGATTCTGATGACCTATCCACAGCTTAGCTCATTAGTAAAAATGCCATGCAGCCATCCAATCCACAGGTAGCCATCTTCTGTGATGTCACAGCCTTACAAAACCCTGATCCCATGCGGTCGCCACCATTTTCCTGTGGGCTGAGTATAGGGAGAGGCGTGACAAGACACACATGCATTAGGGACAGTTTTGGTGCACAACTCTTAGAGTGTAAGACAATATTGGAGAGGAGACTGTGGAACTACAGACTCTTCTACAATTTATAGCTGTGTACATAATAGTGCAGTTCACAAGTCATAGCTAATCCATTCTGTTAGCTGTAGAGTTACTGTGCGTCAGTCCACTGTTACTTTTAGGCAGATTGGCCTGGGTTTACCTGATTTATAGCAATTTGTGACAAATTAATTTAAAGGGTTTGTCCAAGTTATTGTAATTGATGACCTATCCTCAGGCTAGGTCATTAATATCAGCTCAGTGGGGGTTCCGGCGCCCCCACCGATCAGCTGTTTGAAGAGAAGGCGCGCGCCCTGCCAGAGCTGCCTCCTCTTCATCGTTTATCTGCTTGCCGTCCCATCTGCAATGGTGAGCAGATGCAATTATAACCAAGCTGTCCCATTCATTTCATTGTGGATGTTACAGTGAGCAGGAAAATGATGAAGCGAAGGCAGCGCTGGCACGGCCCTTGCCTTCTCTTCAAACAGCTGTTCGGTGGGGGTGCTGGGTGTCATTGGGGCGATCTGTTGGGGCACCAGGATGAGGAGTTTGTATTGAGCAGGTAAGCAGGATGATGGAAAACTTAGGAACCTAAAATGTCTATGTGGCAAGATCTGCAGAGACAAGACATGGCTGGAAGGAAGAGTCATGGTGGTCTGGAAAGAATGTACATGATGAAGAAAAAAAAAGGATGTCTACAGGTAGAGGAGACATCATCTGGATATAACTGGTATGTAGTAATGACTTCGTCTGTATGATTGGTAGTGCTGATTGTAATTTTAAGAAGTATTAGTCATCCATTATGGGTCCAAATGTGATCTCTGTCATTTTGACAGTGTATTATTGAAGTCTAAAAAACAAATGCAACAGCACTCTGCAAACACAAACAATAAAATAAGTACATGTAATATTGCCATCTTCACTATATACGCGATACTAACGCTACGTTGTAAATGTGAGATTCTTGGCAGATACTTTTGTACAAAATTATTTGTGCCTGTCTGCCAAACGTCAAGGCAATCTCTTTAAGACGGGAACCTAACAATAAACACCATATTTACTAAGTGCTATAGTAGCCTCCATTAAATTCAGAGGATGCAGGCTCCACATAGATGCTAAGCCAACATTACATTATACCTCTTATGGCGCCCACTAGTTTCAGGGAATGCAGGCTCCATATGCATGCCGAGCCCACCCAATATGACACCTCTTTGATGCCACACTGACCTCTGTTATACTCAGGGAATGCAGGTTCCACACAAATGCTGAGCCCACTCTATTTCACCTCTCCTGGTGCCAACTGGCCTCCAATGAATATAGGGAGAGCAGGACACAGCTTTATGCTAGTATTAATTAAAATCAGCCTGTAAGACAAACAGGTTGCCTTACAGGCATTGGAGGCCAGTTGGCACCAGGAGAGGTGAATACAGAGTTGGCTCAGCATTTGTTGGCTTAGCATGCATGTGGAGCCTGCATCCTCTGAATTTAATAGCGGCTGTTATGGCACTTAGTGAATATGGTAGTTAGGTTCCTGTCTTAAAGAGATCGCCTTGACATTTGGCAGATGGGCACAAATACTTTTGTACAAAAGTATTTGCCAAGAATCTCACATTTACAATGTAGCGTTAGTATATGTGACGAGAAAACAATCTCAGAATGGCCTGGATAAGTAAAAGCGTTCCAAAGTTATTACTACAAAAAGTGACATGTCAGATTTGCAAAAAATGGCCTGGGGCAGGAAGGTGAAAACAGGCCCGGGGTTGAAGGGGTTAAAGCATAGAGAATGGCGTAAAAACGTAAACTGTGGTGCAATTGTGTTTTCTCACCCCATTTGGATTTTTTTCCAGCTTCCCACTACATCATATGCAAAAATATAAATATATATATATATATATATATATATATATATATATATATATTTATATTTTTTTTTTTTATTTTGGGGGTAAATATGGCTGATCACTCCACTGTAACTTTAGGAGCGTTGCAATTACAAGATAGCGCCCAAAAATCCATTCCAGCAAAATCTGTGGTCCTAAATTGCGCTTCTTCCCTTCTGAGCCCTGCCATGTCCCCAAACAGTAGTTTAAGACCATATATGGGGTGCCATCAAGAGAAATTGTGACAAATTGAGGGGAGCTTTTTATTTTTTTTTCCTCTTAAATTTCAACTCAATTTTGCTTTAATTTCTGTGAAATACATAAAGGGTTTAACAAACTAACTAAATCTTGTTTTGAATGCTTTGAGGAGTGCAATTATGGAAGGGTTTCTAATATAGAGTTATTTTAAAGTCCCTTCAGAACTAGATTGTTCCCTAAAAATAGGTTTTGGAAAATTGTTTTTCAACTTTTAAGCCTTTTGATGTACTACACAAAAAATAACAGGATGTTTTAGAAATGATGCCAATATAAAGTAGACACTTGGCAAATGTTAGTAACTAATTTGTGTGCTATTCCAATATTCAGAATTTTTGGATTTTTTCCTGAACAAGCCCATAAGAATTGTTCATACTAAATAAATGATAAAAACTAGGCCAAAACAGCCATTTTTTCCTCATACCACGCAATCAAAAATGCATATGTAACCCAAAATGGTACCAATCAAAACTTCATCTCATCCCGCAGAAATTGATACCCTACCCAAGACAAGCGCCCAAAAAAAAAAATGGCTCTCTGAAAATGGCAGCACAAAAACAAGATTTAATTCTGTTAAAAAATGCAGCCAATGTGTAAAATTTTACAAAAATAAAAATGGTAGACATATTGGGCATCGCTGCGTCCGTAACATCCTGCTCTATAAAATTATCACATGATTTGCCCCTCAGGTGAATGCTGTAATAAAAAATAAAAACTATGCCAAAACAGCTATTTTTTTTCACCTTGACTCACAAAAAGTGTAATATCAAGCGATCAAAAAGTCTTATGTACCCCAAAATGGTACCAATGAAAAAAAAGTCACCTCATCCCGTAAAAAAGGAGCCTCCACCTAAGACAATAACTCAAAAAAATTAAAATCAATGGCTCCCTAAACCAATCCATCAAAATCTGTGCTGCAAAATCCATATGGCGCTCCTTCTCCTCCTGCCATGTGCCCCCACAGCAGTTTAACACCACATATGGGGTGTTGCCGTATTCAGGAGAAAATGGGGAACAAATTATGGGGTGCTTTTCTCCTGTTACCCCTTGTGAAAATGAAATATTTGGGGCTAAAGCAACATTTTATTGGAAGAAATGAAACTTTTCATTTTCAGTCAAGTGTTTCCAAATTCCGTAAACCGCTTGGGGGGCCAAAGTGGTCAGTACCCCCTTAATATATTCTTTGAAGGGTGTAGTTTCCAAAATGGGGTCACTTTTTGAGGGTTTCCACTGTAGGGGTACGTCAGGGTCTCTCAATTACAAAATGGTGCCTAAAAACCATTCTAGCAAAATCCGCCTCCAAAATTCGTATGGTGCTCCTTTCCTTCTGACCACTGCCACGTGTCCATAGAGCAATTTACCACCACATATAGGGTATTTCTGTAAAATGCAGAATGAGAGCAATGTATATTGAGGTTTAGTTTGCTGTTAACCCTTGCTGTGTTGCAAGAAAAAAAATATTAACATGAATGAATCTACCAAAAAAGTGAAATTTTACTTCCATTTTCCTTTAATTCTTGTGGAACACTTCAAGGGTTAACAAAGTTTGTAACATCAGTTTATAATTTGAGGGGTGTAGTTTCTAAAATGGGGTCATTTATGGGTGGTTTCCATTACATAAGCCCCTCAAAATCACTTTATATCTAAATTGGTGCTTAGAAAAATGGTTTTGGAAATTTTGTTGAAAATTTGAAAAATGGTAAAAACTTCTAAGCCTTCTAACGTCCTAAAAAAGTAAAATGACATTTATAAAATGATGCCAACATAAAGTAGACATATGGGGAATGTAAAATAATAGCTATTTTTGGAGGTATTACTATGTATTTTGAAAGTAGAAAAATTGAAATTTGCTAATTTTTTCAAATTTTTGGTAAATTTGATATTTTTATATAAATAAAAATGAAATATTTTGCCACAAATTTACTACGGTCATGAAGCACAATATGTGACGAGAAAATCTCAGAATGGCCTGGATAAGTAAAAGCGTTCCAAAGTTATTACCACATAAAGTGACATGTCAGATTTGCAAAAAACGGCCTGGGCAGGAAGGTGAAAACAGGCCCGGGGTTGAAGGGGTTAAAGCATAGGGAATGGCGTAAAAACTAAACCTATGAAACTATGGTACAATTGTGTTTTTTCACCCCATTTGTATTTTTTTTCCAGCTTCCCACTACATCATATGCAACTTTAAATGGTGCCAACAAGTACAACATGTCTCGCAAAAAAACAAGATCTTATATGTCTGTGAATTGAAAACTAAAAAGGTTATGGCTCCAAGATGGCAGGAAGTAAAATAAATAAATACAAAATTGCCGTGTCCTTAAAGAGTAAAAAAAAAAAAAATGACATCACAAAATAAGTTCCTTGCACTAATCACTGTCATACTGGTAAGCTAAGGCCTGATTACCCCAAATTGGACACGTAATATTAAAATTTACATTAGATAATAGGAAATAGAAAATGGTCAGGGCAATACTATGTTATTACTGGAAAGAAAAAATAGGCCATCGTTATCTATTTGGTGGGGATCCCCACCAATCAGCTGTTTGAGAAGGCGTGAGCGCCGCTGCCCTCTTGCAGCTTACCATGCACTGCGCCATACATTGAATAGCGGCTGAGATATGCCTAGGCCACTTGACTGATGAATGTGTTGTCACTGGCGGCTGGCCTAGGAGTAGCTATCAGAAGTCCACTGCGCTCCACTTGGCTGGGGAGGTTGTTTGTGCCTTCCTCAAGAACAAGTGGCTGTGTTGATGGTCATCTTATTCACCTTAGGCTAGAGCTACACCTTCAGTACCACAATAAAAAGGTGTGACTAGCACATTAAATATCTGTTTGAATAATATGATAATTAGGTCCTACACTGTGGTCATCACTTTCAGGAATCTGCAGTGGATTATGTCTGAATGAAGGCAATGCATTTTTTGAAGCAACACTGCCACCTAGCTAACAAATGATGAATTAGGCCATTCATCTCCTGTCCTTCAATTTCATCGTTAGAAATTTAGAAAAGAAAAAAAAAAAATACATGTTCATCAATTCCAAACTATAATGCTACAAGTATTGACCCAGAGGAAGGTAAAAAAATATAAACCCCCTATGAGGTAATTGCCCCATATTAGGGGGTAAAACAAATGATCTTTCTCCTGAATATAGGAACTAGAATAAATCCCTGGATCTATCACTCACACATTTTTGGTGGGTTTGTGGGGCATTTTACATCTTAAAAACAAGGCAAATTACAATACAAAATATGTGAATTGGGTTTTTGAAAACACCATTCTGGTGTACCATAAGTATGGTACAAAAAAAAACAGAAAAACAAAAGTATACCACAAAATCACTCTGAACACTTGCTCATTCTGCAGCATAAACAGCGGATAAATAAAAAAAAGTGTGTTTGCCTGATTCACATAACCTATCATAGCGGAAGCCTCAATCAGTTATCAATAATCATGTCCATTGTATTCAATAGGTACCCAGAGGAGCTCCAACACCAATAGCCACACTGAAGCCCAGAGGAGCTCCACAGCCAAGAGCCTCATTGAAGCGCAAAGGGCCTCCACAGATGGGAACCACACTGAAGTCTAGATCTAGAGTGCCTCCACAGCCATGAACTATGCTGATGCCCACAGGACCTCCACAGCCAAGAACACCACACTGAAGCCCAGAGGAGCTCCACAGTTGAGAACCACACTGAAGCCTAGAGTCTCCACAGTGATGAACCATGCTGAAGTCCAGAGGTGCTCCACAGCCAAGAGCCCGGTGAACCTCCACAACCTAGAGCCATGTTCCCAAAGAAGCTTCACAGCCAAAAGCCATGATGGATGAGTTCTCAGGGGACTTTGATTAGAACTGAGAAGAACCAAACATAAGAGGCAATCTCAAGCACTATCAGGACAGGGAGACACGTGATGGAAAATCCAGCAGAAAATTCCTATGGTTCAAATTCATGGGTGTGAAGAACCCAACTTAACATACAACTTCAATAGGTTTATATATTTTCACAAAAGATGATGGGGGGGTGTGTGTGTGTCATTAATTAAGACTAGCATTTTATGCAGCAGTTTTGATCAGAAGTGCAGTGGCGTAAGATGTGCCAAATTACTTAAGAAAAACAGACCTTAGTAAATTTGGTGCATCGTCTGGAAGTCCATTTATTAACAGAAAAGGAAAGTTCAGCTTTTCCAGCTGACAAATCATGGAGTATATCACCCGTTCCATCTAAAAGTCACTCTCCTGACTAAATTTTCATTGCTGTAATTTTCTAAGCTGACTTGGTAATTACTGGTCTCAACCACCAGCATGGAAATGGGTCACATAAAGAGGTCTTCCACGCTATCAATGTTTGCTTGATGTGGGTTTGGCCCTGGGACCCCATCATGCAACACAAAGAAAAGGCTTGGGTGTTGCACATACCACATGAGTGCCTTGTCCACATGGGTGATTGTGCCTGGTGCTGTGGCCCGGTCTCCTTCAATCACACTGATTTATAAATGATATTGCACGCACACATCCAATGAAGATGACATTACACATGAGAATGTTAAAAATATAATTTGGCAGAAATAAAAAATGTACAATACACAAAACCACATACACACATTGGATATAGCTAGAATACATGGTAAAATGTTAATATGCAGAAGATTTCAGTACATGAGAGCAGCAGTTCACCGAGAGAGGAAGCTCTTCAGATGAGGAAAGTAAAGTGATGCAAGTACACAAGAATCCCACCTGATTGTATAAACTCAATATAATATGTATAAACAGGCAAAAGAAAAGGTGGTCGTACTGTCCACAGCACCCAGAGCTTAGGTAACCTTTTTCGAGTGCAGTTTACAACAGGGATACTGAGCTCTGGTTGCTATGTGCAATTAATGTTCCCCAAGATATATATATATATATTTTTTTTTTAAATATGTGCGTGGGGACTCCTATGCATTAACTACTACACATACAAGATACACACGGCAAAGCTTTGTCTTACACAGTCAACGTCAATGAGGAGTAGTGTGCTTATAGGCATAAACCGCCCACCCCGACATTTATACAAGATGAAAGGCTCCATATTTGAATGATGAAGAACAATGGATGAGAACCTCGCTATGCAAGATTATATTGATAAAAATAAATACAGATTTTTAAAAACGTCTATTCCTATGTCCCTTCAGCTATTGTCTTGCCTATGGTCGAATATACAAACATAAAAGATATTCCGAATGCAGTTCAACAAAGAAGTTTGGCACTACGCCATATTATGGGTCTAGTTTAAGACTTGTAAAAACATGCTCTTGCGGCCCCCGGTGCTCTGCATCAACAGCAATCCAAAATCTAAACAATAAGAGAACTAAATGATGCAGCACTCACCGGACTTCTTCTGCTTGTTCCTTTATTACAAAATGTAAAAAAATACTGACCGCTACTCAGTGAATTGAACGCGGCGACGCCCGTTTCACGCCTGGATGCGCTTAGTCTGGCCAGACGAAGCGCATCCAGGCACAAAACAAGTGCAGAGATCACAACCTCCTGTTCTGTCAGAGTAAGTTAATATATGCTAATAACTGCTGGAGGTTCCCCCCCCCCCCCCATGGCCTGAGGAGACATAGTGAGTACAAACTACCTGTCAGCCAGTGAATCAATGTGCTGAGAATACCCCTTTAAGGCAAGTATTTCTCAGTATATCTAAACTTTCAATAAACTGTGCATAAATCACTTGTCCAGTGCATGTTCTCGCTGTATGCTTTATGTTTTAGTTTACTTTTCCTCCGAGCTCATGTTTGGAGAGGTTAGCTGCTCTCATGGCTTCTATATGCTGCTGATAAACACCTAGGGCCTTATGTATGAAAACTGTCTAGGTGTAGAAGTTTCTTTGTTGCCCATAGAAACCAAGCAGAGCTCCTCTTTCATTTCATATAGTGCTCTGGAGAAATGAAAGGGGAGCTCTGATTGGTTGCTATGGGTAACAAAGAAAGTCTTAGACCTAGACAGTTTTCATACATCAGGCCCTTAGTGAGCTGTACCCTGAGAAGCCTGATACTGAAAGTTCAGAGTAAAGATATCTAGTAAAACCTATATTACAAACTTTCATGACATATCTGTACTATTCATTTATGCAAAGTTTGTTTAAAGTTATCACTTAAACATGCGCCATGTATGAGGGAGTCAGAGTCGGAGTCAGGGGAAATTGAGGAGTCGGAGTTGGGGCTTTGGCTTACTGACTCCACAGCCCTGATTTTGCGGTCTGGAAATCAGGGATCCGCAAAACATGGATCCCACCTGAGCATCTGACACTCTCTTTTTTCACTTCTGTATCCTTACTTTTTTTTTTACTTCTGTATCCTTATATGCAAAACGGAAGAATAGGACTTTTTTTGTGGGGAACGGATGTGTGCTGACCGCATCTTTTGCAGCCCCACTGAAATAAATAGGTTCACATCCAATACACCATAGACGCAAATAGAAACTACGGCCGTGTGTATGAGCCCTATTATTGTTGGTAAGAGGAAGAACGAGATAGATTTCACAACAAATGAGAAAATCTCTAAAGGATGTGCATTTTCCTACCTCATAAAAAAAAGACTGTGTGGTCAGCTTTAGGCTCCATTGATACGGCCATATAACTATTTCATGTGAGTGTTAAAGCCTTTCCTTACCCTATTTTTGTCATAAAATACATGACCAGATGGTGAAGGAAACCTTACAACCGTCATTGCCTCCAGGTATCTAGCAATTACCATTCCTAGACTTATCTGGGAAATAAAATTGCACATTTTTAGGTATTAAGGGAAGCAAGAAAATGCTAGAAATTCAGAATTCACATTAAAAAAAATATTTTGCTAGAAATGGCATGAAATCCTTGGGGTGATCTGGCACAGGATGATGCTCAGATCACCTCCTCAAAGTGAAAACTGGTCCATATTAGAGTTGAGCGAACGTGCTCGTTACGAGCACTGTAGTACTCGGATCCCCTGCGCTCGCATGGGTGCAGCCATCCGGCTCCGCCCCCATTGACTCACAGTGAGGATGGATCCGGATGCCTGCGGTTACGAGCACGTTCGCTCAACTCTAGTCCATATGAACTGAATGAAAAAGGCAGAAAAAAAAAAATACACCCCAATGGCCCTTATATTCTATGAGGAATTTCTAAACAGCTTATATTTCAAGGATTGGCCAATGCCAGCTCTTGGTGGTATGCCCAGGGATTAGGTTTTATTTTGTAAGAGGATATGCCAAGCAGTGCATGTGCGCAGCCTTCACATTGTGCCATTCCAGTTTAACCCACATGATGTAAATACTTCTGGTATTAGTAACAGGTCATCGCTAAGCTCAAAAGAAGAGAAGTAATCTGTCAGACATCAGCCATTCCATCATTCTGCACATTTCATTGGGATTCGTTGCCATTAGAGATGAGCGAACGTGCTCGTAACGAGCGCTCGGCTCCCCTGCGCTCACATGGGCGCAGGCATCCAGATCCGTCGGGTGAGGAGGACAGATCCGGATGCCTGCGCCCATGCGAGCGCAGGGGAGCCGAGCGCTACAGTTCGCTCATCTCTAGCTGCCATCATTCTGGACTTTTCCAGATCAGTATTTTTTCCCGCTGCCCGTGCTCCAAGCTGCCCTTAAATCCAGTGCAAGATCCTGCGTCCTTCCTCCATTCCACGCCCGACCTCAGTGCAGATTGTGGATTTTAGGGCAGCTTTGAGCAGGGAATGGGAAAAAAAATTACCAATCTGGACTCCTTATCTGCAGGACTTATAAATAAAAAGCAAGATTGAAAATGAAATATGAGGGGACACAGAAGTTGGGAACAATGTGGTCTTGTTTTAAACCTGCTGACAATTGTAATACCTGCACATTCACATTGCATTATAGGACATCTGTCAGCAGATTTGTCCCTATGACACTGGATGACCTGTTTCATGTGCACTTGGCAGCTGAAGACATCTGTGTTGGTCCCATGTTCATATGTGCCCACATTGCCGAGAAAAGTTATGCTTTAATATATGCAAATCAGCCTCTAGGAGCAACGGGGGCGTTGCCATTACACCTAAAGGTTCTACTCTCTCTGCAGCACCTTCTTCACTTTGACAGGTCCAGCCAGACAGTGTAATTACATTTACACTGCATGTCTCACTTCAACACATGGCATGGATCATGTAGAGGAAGTTAATACAAGGCACTTACTAATGTATTGTGATTGTTCATATTTGCTGGCTGGATTCATTTTTCCATCACATTATACACTGCTCGTTTCCAGAGGTTGTTACCACCAATTCAAAGCAGATACAAGGTGGCTAGGATGGGAGCTGCTTCGCACGTGTGCCTATGTGCGCCCTCAGAGAGGCCGGCGCTTTTTCCTATAGCGTTCAAGCACGACCACCGCTGCTAGATTGCAGGTGGTCGTAATCCCTGGAAATGAGCAGTGTATAATGTTACAAAAAAATGAACCAAGCCAGCAAAGGAGACAATATGGACAATCACAGTACATTAGTAAGTGCCTTGTATTAACCCTCTCTACATGATGAATACCATTTGCTGACGTGTGACAACCCCTTTAGTGGACACCTATAGTCATTTCTTCTTCAGTGACCTCAAAAACTTAAGCTTCTCTTAACCAAGCAAACAGCAGGACAGCACATTATGTGTTACCAATCTGCGGGCCTCCAGTTGTTGCAAAACTACAACTCCCAGCATGCCCAGACAGCCTACAGATATCAGCCTTCAGAGCAGGGCATGATGGGAGTTGTAGTTTTGCAACAGCTGGAGGGCCACAGGTTGCGCATCCTTGCCTTGGTATATTATGTATTGTCAGCAAAGCCAAGAGTCTCAAGATCTCATCCGTGAGGACAATCTAAGAAAATCTGATGCCTATGAAACTGACCCTAGTGTGCCATGTATGTTGGGGTCGAGTGCCTATATGGCAGCCACTGACTTCCCAGGGCGTCGCCCCGACTACACAACTGTCTCTGCACTCTCAGTCCCTCTGAAATAGTCCATCTCTGGTGGCTGGCATGTTCAGAAGGTCGGTAGGTAAACCTCTGTGGACCATCAAACACTTTATGGTATGGTCAGCCTTCCTGATATGTAAACAGAATATGAGATTGCATATACTACTCAACTGCTGGTGATATCCTGTTAAAATACAATAAAATGTTGTATGTTTGTGGTTTTCTTCTCTTTTCATGGCTAAAGCTAAAGTCTGTCTTCTACTGGTTTCCAGTTACTGGAATGCAATGGGTGATGGAAGCTCAGAAAACAGTTGGAGCCAAGGATAGCACTCAGGAGATTTGCACGGCCATACATCTTTATACATAATGGACTCCACTACAAAGCTTCACAATGCAATAAAATATCTAAGAGGTTTCCCATCTTTGTACTCAGATCTAGGAGCTCATCTCCTGAAACCTAAGCTGCCACCAACATGAAGGACAAGGCTCTGTTCCCATCACCAATATGGCTTCCATTCCACCACTTCTATTACTATGTTATTCTTGATGTCAACCTCTGCCCTGAACATAAGAAAAAGCAGACTCGCCTGCCTGCAGTCCCGCCACTGCTCTGTTACCGTCCAAAGTATCAGGAAGTGATTGGGTCCTGTGACCGCTGAAGTCAATCATAGGCCTCAGTAGTCACATCAATATGAATGGTACCTAATAGTTGTACCGTTCATGCCAACGTAAGCGCTGAGGCCTTTGACTGGCCATGGTGGTCACAGGAGACCGCCACTTTCTGGTTCCGCAGGGACTGGAGAAGCAGTTGGGAACAGAGCAGTGATGGGATTATGTGCCGGTGAGTCTGCTTTATTTCTCATGTTCAAGGTCCAGAAGATAGGGGTTGTTGGCTCCAAGTCTGGACAACCCCTTTAAAGGGAGTCTTTCACTTAAGCTGAGCATTATAGACTGCTCACATTAGGCTGTAGCCTACTTTCCATATATCTCAACGCTACATTTATTATCCATGTCCCTCGCTGATAGCTCCGAAAAAATACTTTTATAAGTTATGCAAATTAGCCCCCGCAATCGCTGTTATTGAAGATGGAGCCCAAGCCCCTGGGCGATTTGAACTCCAATCCCATCCTATTTCCCTGCTCCGGCCCTCCCTCCTTCATTATAATAACCTCCTCCTCCTGGTCACAAGTCCAGCGCTGCGCCGCTCATCCAGCGCCCGGTGCCTGCGCACTGCTCTGCCCACTGTGGGCAGAGGCCCAGGGGCTTTTAGTGGGCATGCGCCGCTGTTCCCAATCCGGCTGGCCGAAGTAAAAAGCCGCCGCAGTGCGCAGGATGAGCGGCGCAGCGCTGGACTTGTGACCAGGAGGAGGAGGTTATTATAATGGAGGGCGGGCCAGAGCAGGTAAATAGGAGGGGATTGGAGTTCAAATCCATCTTTTTTTTTTTTTTTTTTTTTAATTCAGATTTTTTTCATTAATTAAAAGTTAAACAAACCATACCAATACAGTGCGTTTGTCATCATTGTTACATATATCCATCATTTCTCATAGACAGAAAAAAAAGGAAGAATAGAAGTGTCATCAAAACACTTTGGATTAATTACACACACTAGGCTTATTGAAAATAAACCAACTTAACCCTTGGGCTCCATCTTCAATAACGCCGCTTCCAGGCACTTGCGGAGGCTAATTTGCATAACTTAGAAAAGTATTTTTTCGGAGATATCAGCGAGGGACATGGATAATAAAAGGTAGCGTTGAGATATATGGAAAGTACGCTACAGCCTAATCTGAGCAGTCTATAACGCTCAGCTTAGGTGAAAGACTCCCTTTAATGGAAGTGTGTCACCAGGAAATTAGACCACATACAAGGTCTTGTAGATAAAAGTACTTTTAATCCATATGCAAATGAGTAGTTATATGTACAGATGCCGGGCCTAAGACACTCTGCGCACCCTTCCTCCTCATCTCATTCCTGATTGACAGGGCCTGGCAGTGAAAGTAGGAGGTGCAAGAGGGCACAGAGTTGCTTGGGCCCGCCCTCAGTGCACTAAACTGCTCATTTATAAATGGACTAGAAGTAGTTTGTCTCCAGAATGAAGCAGCAGATCGCTAAGTGAAGGATATCATCACATTCAGCTGAGAGAACCCTACAAGGCATCGCACCTTGCCTGAATGTCCTGTTGAAAGGATCCTTTAATAGTAGTGTGATTAAAGAAAACCTTTCACCGCTCCTGACATGCCTGTTTTAATAGCTCCATGCATTCCCCACGTACTAACAACTGTGGAACATCTATTCTTATGGCTCTATGTTGTGTGATTCCTTTATTATTTGCACTAGAACCTATGAATGAATTACTATTTATCTTCAGTAAAGGAACAGAGGGGAGGTGACCACTTGGGGGTGTGTCCCTGCACAGTCTGACTCTAGCCAATCAGTGCTGCCATGTTCAGACTGCAGGTACACGCCCCCAACTTGTCACCTCCCCTCTGTACCCTTACTGCAGACTGCTAGTAATTCATTCATAACTTCTAGTAGAAATAATAAATGAATGGCACAACATAGAGACATAAGAATAGATGTTCCAGAATTGTTATTACATGGGGAATGCATGAAGCTATTAAAACAGGCATGTCAGGAGTGGTGAAAGGTCCTCTTTAAAGTCTTATACACAATCTCTCTCTAAGGGCTCATGCACACAAATGTATGTTTTTTCAGGGTCAGTTCCATTTTTTTTTGCAGCCCGTGTGCAGAACCGTTCACTTCAATAGGGGCCGCAAAAAAACTTAGAAATGACTCCGTGTGCATTCTGAAAATGCATTACAGACAAGGATAGGACTGTTCTATTAGCCAGCTGTTCCGTTCTGCAAAATACAGAATGCACACGGCTGGTATCCGTGTTTTGCGGATCGCAAAACATCCAACGGTCGTGTTCATGAGCCCTAAAGAAGGCCAGCAAAATCCCGAAAGCAGCCATCGATAAGGACACAACATACAAAGCACAAAACATAAGTGTTTGCAAAGTTACTTCATATATATATTGAAATAAAATATAAAATACCCGCAGTCATGTTGGCACAAACGGTAAATAAATGTAACGATAAACGGCACATTATTTTTGACATAAAAAAAAAAACAAACCCTCTACCATGATAAGGATGAGACAGCAATAGATACAACCATGGTCACAGCTTGAACCCCCCTTCCTCCATAAATGAGACAAAGTTATATCTGATCTAGGCCATAGATAGATCACATCTATATCCAAGCCTCGCGATCCCTACATATATCGTACACACCATTCAAAAAGATAACAGCGCTATGGGTGCCTACCTGAAGGAACCTGGTATCCTTAGAAATTTCAATTCAGACAGTACCTTGTACCTTTGAATGGATTTTCTCATTTACCTTGAAAACACTTGCAGTCTGAATAGATGTTCCCCCAACACTTTAGCTGTAACCCAAGCAGTCCTACTTGGCAGAACATTTTGATTCATAAGAAGAGTTTCCATAATTCATCGAGAGCGCTTTCTAGAGCTATGAGACACTTCATCTGAATGGAAGCTGCACACCTAGAAATGAAGAAAACCTCAAACCATGCAGGTGAAGGACTTTAGTCGGTTCTTTAAACAGAACGCATTAGAACGTGAGCATTGACCCTGCGACTGAAGCTCGCCAAAGAGATTCTTAAATTACATACACGGAGCTCAACTCATGTCTGAAGTAAATAAATGCATATATAATAAAAAATCATCTTATTTAATACTGCCGCACATCGCTATCCCAAGTGAGGACGCGGTCTTCTCCTCTTCCCTGGAGGATGAGGATGCCGGGAGGGCTCGTCAGGAGGGTTTTACACATCTTTTTCCCTATAAATGATCATCCGGACATGGTCTACACAACACTGTACAGACAAGATACACGGTCATGATTTACACCACATGCTCAGATACACGGTCCCGAATATACTTCACAATGAGAGTCCTATGACTTATGGCACAATTTCAGTCCTGAAAAGTTCTCCAGCCGGATAAGTGGAGAGTCCTGCTCCGGTCAGATGTGCTTGATGCTGTATTTCCCTTTCTGCAGCTGTGAAATGTACAGTTTTGACTTGCTGCCATCTGGCCTCTTAAACCAGACCTCATCACTGTTAATCGTGGTGATGACGGCACTAGGAGAGAAAAGAAAAGCACGGGCAAGTTACGCGGGGTGGGATTTGGTGGTGGTGAATATCTAGTAGATAGTAGAGGTTACGTGAAAGCGTGACAGTCCTGATCAGGATCAATAACAGCGTGTACCACGTTAGGAAACGTGCCACTGTACATCCAACCTTACTGGTAATTAGCGGGTGATATCGATAACCCCGTCTACAACGGTTGTGCCCTTTTTGTTACTACAGTTCCCTGACAATTGGCGGATCACAGGTAGTACCTCCGCTGAGATCCTCACAGATCAACAACGGCTTGATTCAACTGCAGCGCCCACAGAGGAGAAATGAAGCATGGCATGCAGCCATTACAAAGGTCTACCCATGTGATGCGCTCAGTCTCAAAGGAGGCACTGCCTCTACTAATGGAGTTGTCTGGGCGGGAACATGTTCTATCTGAAAGGATCAAAATGAAAAAACAAAAAACAAAACAGTGGACATATTCACCCGACCGATCCCTTACCGCTCCTTTTCTGAGTCTTCCAGGTCCCTGCTGCTCATCCCTCCACATCTAGACACTCTAGTGCCATGCTAGAATCACTGCTGAGGCCAGCCACCATGGGCTATAGACATAATGGTCAGCAGAGGAACCCATTGACTTCTATGGGAGAGTTTTCTAGGCATGCTCCTGTGATCTGTGCAGAAGTCAGGAGGGAGCAGATAAGCTGTGATATCACCTATTGTGAATGGTGGATTCTGCGTTACCTACAGACGATATTACAGGAAGGATTAGAATGACAGATAAAGTAGTTAAAGGGGTTGTCCCATCTCAGACTTTGTCAATATATCACTAGGATATGCCCCCATTGACCGATAGGTGTGGGTCCCCCTCCATTCATTCCTATGGGAGTACAGAAAATAGCTGAGCAGTGTGCAGTCCCACTGAAATTAATGGGAAGTGCACTGCACAAGAGCGACCACTGCTCCATTTACTTCTATAGGTCTGACGGAAATAGCAGAGCCAGCGCTTGGCTATTCTCGGTGCTCCCATAGGAATGAACGGAGGCTGGCTGTTCTAAATATAGGTGCGGTTCCCAGTGGCAGGACCTGCACCTATCAGACACATTGGGGGCATACCCTAGCGATATGCCCCCAATGTGAGGTGAGACAACCCCTTTAACTGCAGTAAAGTGATCTGTGCTGACTATTATTAGGCCTAGTGGCCAGTGTGAATACTGCAGGAGTTTTTCTGCCAATATAGATACTGACATTTAAAAGTCAAGATAACATTGCCAAAAATTCTATAAAAACATATGGGGTCATTTACTAAGACCGGCGTTTTTGACCTGCTGGTCCCCTTCCCTGCCATGCCGTTTTTCCGCCACCTCAAAAATGTGGCGCGAGTGGGGAGAAGTCGCAGATTTGGCAGCAAATCCCCTTTGCAACCGAATCGGCGACGAAAGTACGCCAAAAAGTGATGTACTTCAGATAATAAACGTCCCCCATTTTTTAAATAATAGGTCACTTCCTGACGAGACTTTTCCTTTAAAACACATTCCTGATTATTACCTGGTTGGGTATTCGTCTTTCTTGTCGATGCAGATGGTCTGTCCTCGACCATACCACTCTCCATCGTAATGCAGACGACCGTCCTCTGACCTGGCACTGTGCTGATGCTTTTCCATCTTTACTGTAACTGAGGGGGGGGATGGGGAATAATAAAAAAACACAAAACACAGCAGTGATAGAACAAAGTACTTCATATGACATACAAAGCAAACAGAACAAAAATCAAGAAGGTGGTAGACAAAAAAACAACCCACACTGACCGGCCGCAGAATGGGGTATTCCCATCTTGGACAATGGGGGCATATCGCTAGGATGCGCCCTCCTTCACTTTCAGGGCCACGTTCTCGATATAGGTACGCGTCCCAGGACAATGGGGGCATATCCTAGCGATATGCCCCCATTGTCCAAGATGGGAATACCCCTTTAACTATAACCTGGCTTAGTACTTTGGGTTTTAAAACATTACAAAATGGACTCTTAAAATAGGTTTAAACTTTGACGCCTGCTGCTCACACGACATACTCGAAAGAACAGCTTTCCTCTGGTGACAGTACTGTTCATATACTGCACGTGTGTGTATGAAGCCACACTTTAAATAACGACCCTATCTGGGTATGGGTTTTTAATTCAATATATAATCACAGCTGGCTAAATTAGCCTATACACCCTACTTGACCCAGATATTAAGTGGACTTATTTATACAATAGTTAAAATACAACTTTTATTTATTGCTTCTAAAATAAACAGTGAGTGGTCCCTATTAAAAACCCTGCTGTCACTGACTGCGGCTCTACTTATATAGTAACCTATAGTGTAACGGTGATGCTGGAAGTGCGCACTATTCCCAGCACACCACACTTGCTGTTTGTACCAAGCTGAGGCTTGTCCAGTTACATTCACTGGCAAGAGAACCTCCACACACCATCAGACATTCATTACTGCAGACTGATTGTCTTTTGAGGTGCTATACTAAGCAGCATAGAGCTAAAGCAGGCTTTAAAACCTAGCTCTGCCCCCCGACATGTTTCACCAGCAACACTAGCTTCCTCAGGTGTAATGGGCAGACTCGAGTTGTATGTCACTGTTACCACATATTATTGCTTTGTCCTTATGGAGCAGAGCTCAAACACGTAGCAGTTAATAAACCCTGTAGGCAGTGACGTGCATATAATATCCCAGCTCTTGACTAGATAATCACTTTAATACCAGTCAGGAGATACAACGTGCTGTTCTCTTTGCAACTCCTGGGACCCCCGCTGATCGGCTGTTTGAGTAAGCACTGGCGCTCACGGTAGTGCCACAACCTTCTTGCAGCATAGCCTGGGCCATGTGACATCAGGTTCATCGGTCACAAGACCTAGGAGCAGCTTAGCCCCATAGAAGCGAATGGGGCCGAGCTGTGATACCAATCCCAACCACTATACAATGTACGGCGCTGTGCATGGTCAGCTCTCAAACAGCTGATCGACGGGGTTCCCCAGTGTCAGACCCCAACTGATCAGATACTGATGACCAATCCAGAGGATATTTCATCAGTATAAAAGTTTTGGAAAACCCCTTTAAAACAGATTATGCTCTATACCTTATGCTAGTTTTCAGCATACAGGGTAAATGATCAGAACATGGCTGCTTTCTGCTAAAAGCCACTGTGGCACCTGCCCAAGGGTCGTCCAAGGACAGTCAAAATTAAATATACCAGGATTGGGGTCACACAGGATCACAAAACCATTCCAGGAGGACAACTGCCTACAGGAAACACGTGAACTACTTCTTGCATAGGATCCCCCTGACCAAAAGACGAGACATCTTTGTAAGAAGTCTAACAACCCATAACACTGCAGCCACCCACTACTATGGGCCGCTGGGAACACATCCATAACAAGTGCCATTCACTGACTGTCAGCGCCTGTACTATGTAGTGTAGCAATCTACTTACCAGATGGGGGGTCAGTCCTTTGCATATCAGGTGCTGCATGCCTGGATGCACTGTGAGGCAATATGTCCCCTGTGGTAAACGTTACATTGTTTCATTACATAACGGTCTTATTTCGGGATAAATTAGTGTTTTCCTTAGCATTCAGCAATAGATATGCTTGTCTGAAAATTAAAATATATGTTATAAACTAACCAATTCTGACTTCACAACTTACCTTCTGGTTTTACGCGGTGAGGACCCAACGTCGCCATGGCCTGATACAGGAACAGATAGAAAGATTAGTTACTACTCAATATAACAGAACTCTGCATCAATAAATTTGCAGGACTTCATATATGGAAATGTATATGAAAACACACCGTTTTATGACAGCTGATTATGAAAAAACAGGGGACAATGGCTGCCATAACCATACATGGACACATGGCACTTACCCAGACTCCCAATTATCAAATTTACTCTGCCCCTGGTGGTAACTGCACTGACTGGCAAAAGACCCTACAGGGAAATTTCCTGGTGGGCTGAAGCCCAGTGGGCCGCCTGAACCCTCCTCTTGGCCACCAGCCAGGTACATAATGATCTGATGCTTTCAGCATTAATTAAAGGGGTTCTCCGGGCTTTTAACCCTTACACTCCCAGCGCCGTACGATTTGTACTGACCAGTAGAATGAAAGTAACGGGTCAGTTTTAATGCACATCGAACGCTGTAAATAAGAAACCCGTAGAACTGTAGCGGAATAGCGTTTTTTTTTGCAATTTCACCCGATTTGGAATTTTTTTCCCGCTTCCCACCACACCATATCAAATATTAAATGGTGGCGTTGGAAAGTACAACTTGTCCCGCAAAAAACAAGCCCTCATACAGATATGTGAACAGAAAAATAAAACAGTTATGGCTGTTTGAAGGCAGGGAGCGCAAAACGAAAATGCATAACCGGAAAAACCTCCAGGAGTGAAAGGGTTAATATTGATGACCTATCTTCAGAATAGGTAATCAATATCAGATCAGCTGGGGTCTGACACCCGCCACCCAGCAGTAAGAAGGGAAGGTGCACATCGTGAGCGCGTGCCATCTCCCTCATCTCTTCCTGCTTGCCATAGACATAGAAGCAGCGAGCAGGAAGAGAGAAGGGAGACGGTATGTGCACACTGTGCCCCGCTGATCTGATATTGATGACCTATCTTGAGGAGCACTGGCGCAGCTTCTTCTCCCCGCGCGCGGATGAAAAAAACATTTGGTGGTGATTGGGGGGGCAGCCAATGGCAGGCAGGGACAGAGCCGAGCCTCCCTAGTTTCACCCGCGATGCTAGGGAGGCTCGTTTCAGTCTGCCATTGGATGAAGCCCTAATACCCCCCCCCCCGGGAACCGGGTGTTTTCATCCGCACAAGGGAGAAACAGCTGCGGCGTTGCAGGTACCAGGCGCGGTGCGGGGATCCAGGTAAGTAGAAACAGTGTGAGGGGCCCAGCATATGGAGGAGCATTTGTTTTTTTAATCAGATAAGTTTTTAACAATTGAAGTGGGAGGAGCATTTGTTAGTGTCGGATAACCCCTTTAAGTTCCCAGTCCGCCCCTGGTTACCACCTCTACTCATAATATTGCAGAATTAGGTAATTTTGTCATTCTGCAGTCTGGAAAAGCTGGGAGACTATTTTTAGGTCTCTTTCACACAAGCAATACGGATTGTGTCAGGATCTGTTCAGAGAAAAACTGACAGTTTTGCAGGCAAGTTGAATCAGGTTTTTCTACCCGTTTTTTCTGTCCGATTTTATGCATTTTTCACGAGCGTGAAGTATAACAATCTACATCTCCAGCAACCATCAGTGAAAAACACACTGCATCCGGATGTCTTCTGTTTTTCACACAAGCCCCATTCACTTCTAAGGAGCCAGGGCTGCGTTAAAAAATGCAAAATACAGAACCTGCTCCGATTTTTCCTGAACACAAGGATGATAAGTGAAAAACAACACTGATGTACACAGACCCGTTGTAATGGGTCCACCAAAATGTTGCATTAGTTTTTAGTAACTCTCCACTTGTAAATTCACCTTCAATGAGAATGCTGCATTTTTGGCCGAAACCCTCACCTTTCTAATAGTCGTCCAGTCTTCAAGTATATCCAGGTCTTGTAGCATGTAAACAATATATGGTCGTGAGTATGTTAAGGATCCTTGTAATCTGTAGGAGACACGTTCTTATACGTACGATCGTCTAAACGTTGTTACTACTGTGGAAAGCAATGACTGACCTACTTCAAGAAAACAGGAAGATGATGTGCGTGGGCATACGAGCCAACAACACGCTGAAGGACCCACCGCCTACACTGCCGGCAAAATGACTGTACTGCCTCTCAGAGCACAGCGAATAACGAATACAACATCATCTGGCATGTTAATTACAAACATTATAGATATTAGAAATGGAGTGAAGGAGGGACGGAATGACTGAATTTAGGAATAACACCACAGATTCACATAATCTTGAAATGGTCTGTGCCTTTATACATGCTCTTACCAACTTTGTAAAGACCCTGGTTTTTACCTCCAAGAGTTATACCATTTGTGCTTTCAGATAATAAGAGTCTGTGCCATGTTACCGTGCCGCTGTAGCAATGCCCAAACATAGGTAATCAGCTACTTAGCAGTGCCTGAACAGTGGTGTCAGTCACACAGAAGTGCCAGTAAATTAAAACCAACCCCCTACTGTAATGCCTTTAACTGTTCCCCTGCCAAGGAAGTATGATGTCTTTGTGTAGAAGCTGGAGATATCAGTCAAGACTTGTTTTAAAAGTTGACAATCTAAGCTTTAAAACAAGACCAAGATTTTGTCAAACACTACAATACATGGTGAGTTTTGGTTGTTAGAAACAGGTCCCAGTAAGAGCCCACTGTGGCAGAAATGGTTATTCATACACAAAATCCCTGTAGTGACTGTACTTACCATATTTTTCATGTCAGTGCGTCTTATGAAGCGAATACTAATTAGCACTTCCCTTATGGAAGAGCTCATTAGTACTGGAGGACCGGGAAGCAGTGAATGCAGCGCTCCCCAGGCTCTGTACTCACCACTTTCTGGTCTTCCTCGGCTGCTCAGTGTGTTATGACTGCACACAGCGCAAGGACGCCGGCATGCTCTGTGACCTCAAGCCTGTGGTGCAGCGTTGGGTCATAGCATGGCATGTGGCAGAAAGAACAAGGAAAGAGCTGGATGACAGGAGCGGAGGTAGAGTCCAGAGCAGGAGAGGCAAGTTGTTTTTTGGGGTTTTTTTGACTGCTCTGAGACTGGGGGTCTGATCTGAGGTCTGCTGCAAAGATGGGGGTTGGTGGTAATTCACACTGGAGCTTTGATCTGAGGTCTGCTTGGGGGAGAGGGGGGGGGTCACTCACATTGGGGCTTAGATCTGAGGTCTGATTGGGGGCCTTGTAGTTTATATTGGGGTTCTGCATACTGTATTGTAGGTGCCCGCAAAGGACTTGGAAGTCACTTAAACACAGAGCAGCCCTGACCATAGATTAGACCGCTGAGGAAGGTTCTGTTGGACCAAAAAGTACGGAATAATATTGTGGACATAGATGGACTACTATACCATAAAAGGATTATTACTGGATCTTATATTATGATGTGATTATAATATTGTACAATAAACTGATACATTGATTGGGGGTCTTATGAACACTGGGGGTCTGAGCTGAGGTCTGATTAACATTGGGGGTCTGATTGGGGCTCTGATTAATATTTTTTTTCTTATTTTCCTTCTCTAAAACCTAGGTGTGACTTATGGGCAGGTGCGTCTTATAGGGCAAACAATATGGTATTGGTCTTATTTTGGATTTTTTCCAACAGCCCAAATGGCTTTTTTGTTAGCAGATTATCTTAGGCTAGTAGCATTCGGCTTTTTTACTTCATGCTTATGTCTAACAGAAGCTATAATATAGATAACATGCCATGAGGTAATTGACAACTTATTCTTATAACCTACGCCCATCCTGCTGGGATGGCATGGCAGCAGAAAATCCTATATGTATTCAACAATCCTATGTTTATTACATTTACATCAGTTTCCAATGAAAAGTACCTATCTGCTCATAAGATGATGTTCAGAAACCTTATCTTGTGAAGCTCTGTGCTGTACATTTGTTTTGATGCTGCCAGGGCTTGCTGCAGGTGAAATTACCAATGAGCTACAGTTCCCATAACGCCTCTCCCCCTCATAGTTAATGTGTCCATTTACAGCTCCCTGCATGCCCATCTACTCGAACGTATAAAATAGTACTGCAAGTACACCTGATGGAGGCCTCCTTAAATCTGCATTCATCGATGTAACTTTATTTTTGGTGGACAGTATAGAGTAGACCAGGGATTCTCAACCTGCAGCCCTCCAGCTGTTGCAAAACTACAACTCCCAGCATGACCTAATAACTGTAGGCTGTCCAGGCATGTTGAGAATTATAGTTCTGCAACAGCTGGAGGGCCACAGGTTGGGCATCCCTGGAGTAGTCGCTTACACTATTCTATCCAGAGACATCTCGCAAAAAATGTATACCTTGTTGTGCGTTCTGTGCAATATATAGCACACGCCTATGGGCGATATATGGCACCGTATGCCTATAGAGTACTTTGGGAGATGCTCTTGACATATACAGAAGATGTACACTGCTACTTGTACACGTTATTTTTAGTCTGTGCCATAAATCTGTCGTGAGAGTCATTTCTACGGTTAGTCATATAAAATAAAAAAAAAGCAGGGCTTTAAACTCTCGAACACTCTTTACACTGACACATAATCATAGACAAAAGTACTTAATCTGCTCGTGTGGGCAGACTTCATTCACAGCAGGGGGCAGTGCATTTAAATGCAGAGTCTTAAAGGCTTTACTAGAATAATAAGATAATTACTTATTATGGCAGTGAATGGACATTGTGCCAAATTCCTAGGGAGGCCATTTTCAGTAAAGGTCTGACCAACGACAGCCTTATATTTTGGACGATTAAGTGATTACCAAGCTACGGAAACATAAAGACATACAGATATGGGGAGAGCAAGAAATCTCTTGTAGGAAGAAGAAAAAAAATACTTCTTTACATGCATTTCATGGTGGTTCGAGAGCACGCTAAAAGCCTGTGCCGCCCCCAGCCCATCCCAGAAAGCCGGACCGCTGTATCCATTAGCAGAGTTATTAATTTTATTCTGATGTAAGAACATAATGAGATTCTGGCTGAGGAATTAATGTTACAGAGGTAATGCAAAAACAACCGTCAGATCCCACCATCGTGGAGTGAAATGTAAAACTTCTGCGTTGAGTTTTGGTAATAAAAGCACACGTGCCCCAAGATGCCGTCATTGACCGGTTATACAGGCTCCATACACATATATTGTACGTATAATACATACCGGCTTGGCCACATGCGATAAGCCTATACGTGGCCAGACTACACTAAAGCCTGAAGAAGGGCACCCATAAAGGGCCCGAAACGTTGCAGACGTTGGATTATGTACCACTGGTGTTGAAATTAATAAATAAAATAAGCAATTTTCAAGAATACTCCACTGGCCTGCTGTCTCTAATACATTCAAAAGTATATACCAAGATCCCCAGGTGGAGGGAGAACACCCTAGAGACGTGCACCCCCCAAAAGCCATCTGGACGAGTGCTGTGGCCACTACCTTGTTCACGACATACCGGCTGTCTGTGGGCTACTCTTGATACCCTATTAACCCTTTCCATCTGCCCCACAGATTCACAGGCTAATAGCGAGTCTCATACTATAGCAGCTTCTCACTCTGGAACACAAGAGCAGGTTCAGGACTAGGACCAAACCCTAATAAGTGGACATGGTCGTATCCTAGCTTCTCAGCTCCTGTTTTTTTGTCATAGACAACACCCTCAGGTCCTGCATTATGGGGGTTTTCCGGGAGTTCAGTATCAATGGCCTATCCTCAGGTGGGGTCCAGCTCCCAGCACCCCTGCCAACCAGCTGTATGAAGAGGCTGCGGTGCTCCAGCTACCTCAAGACATATCAAGCACAGCACCGTACATTGTATAGTGGATGTGCTTGGTACTGTACCAATGGCCCACTTAATTGAAGGGGACTCAGCTGCAAAGAGGCCATGTGACCGATGAACGGGACGTCACTGGCCTAGGAAGAGGCTGTGGCGATCACCAGGAGTTTGACCGCTACCTATCAGATATGGATGACCTAGCCTGAAGATAAGCCATCAATACAGAACTATGAAAAACCCCTTGACAAAATCTGCCTACATGTACGACAGATGTCACCTCTTTAACGATGGTGCCCACTCCGGAGCTTGCACCATAGCCACTGGGTACCTGTTTCACACAGCAGACACCCAGGGCTAATCCTGATCGCAGACATTTAACACATCAGATTCCGTGGTCAACTGTGACCTAGGTACTGGAGTGCTGAAAACATAGGAGCACTGCACGCCCAGGGACGGAACAGCTCTCCCTAGTGGCGATCAGGGGAACTGTTCATTCTCTGCGGCAGCCCCAGGGGCGGACTGGAAAAAATACATTTCGTAGTCGGGTCCAAATTGATAGAAGGCGGCACCAGAAATACCATATTGTGGCACATTATACCACCTAACAGAGCCAAATACCACAGTCCATCACAAAATACTGCCAGCAGCAGAAAATACATCCCCAAAACTTCCACTGGCCGGCCTTGCTGAGGGCTCAGATGGCCCCCTGGACATCGGCCCACCGGGAAATTTCCCTGTAAGGTCTATGGCCAATCCGCCCCTTAAGAATCCGATGCTGCCACACCTATGTTTCTATAAAGCACAACACAGGGAGATTGGCAAATCTTGCGCACGCGTCCTGTGCTGGGCTTCTAAGGGAGAGCGGGAGGAAGCCTATGGAAGGACCACACAGCGGGCAAGTGCTGCATTATCATGACGTAAGTGGAGAGGGGCAGAAAGCTTAAAGGGAATCTATCACAAAAACCTGTTCTATATTTTATTTATGCTAAAAAAATCTATTATATATTTGTAAGAAATAATAAATAAATAAAAATTCCAATGTGTGAAATATTATAAATAAATATTAGATTTTACCATATTTACCATCTTTGGTCACCAGGGGGAGCTCTGCTGGCCAAATGAGGCTTTGAGCAACCTGTAAGTAGGCATGCTGCAAAAAAGTGGGTGGTACCAATGACATCACCAATTCACACCTTCAGCGGTGACATCACTGCTTCAGCAAGATAAGATGAGACAATGGCTTCATTACAAAAACACAGATCTCTGCTCCTCAGTCTCCTCCCCCACTGGTCACATGGCCGATTACATCACTAAGGTCCTACAGCCCCAAGAACCTCCATCTACTCTGTTTCTGAGTCCCCAGCAGCAAGGAGGGAGGACCTGGCTGTGTGTTACTGGTGTCATCACAGGGGCGGGCTCACATCTTCCATTCATTCTCTATAGGGTCAGCAGCGACTGAGGAAGCCTATGTACATGCCTGAGGTGCCATTGTGTTGTAAATCCAGACTGTCACACTTTACTTCCAACATGGCAGCTTTTACAGTGCTTTTTCTGGAAATTCGATAATGCTTGTGCAAAGTTCTGGTGGTCATTAGTGGCAGTTAGACTCCCTCTAAGACACCTTAAAATATATAAATGCTTTTGCACTTTTTGACCAAAACAGAAGAGTTGAGAGACAAAGTACATCATCAGAAGCATGAAAACCTAGAAATCTTAACACGGACACTAATTCTACCACAGCTCCATTAATGTGAATAGGGGCATGTGCCTAGCACCTACCCTTCCTAAAACCATTAAGTGCTACGTTATCATGACACCATGAAGCCAGATCCTGCACCACATCCTTGTAATCAGTCTCATCATCATCCTTAATCAAACCTATTACTATGGGATCATCCGCAAACTTAGCACAAACACAGTGATAGGTTAACAGGGGATACAGAAGAGGGCTCGATACACTTGTGGCACCTCTGTATTCAGTATAATAGGAGAGGAAAAGATTATTCAGCTTAAGGCTCCATTCACACGTCCTGTTTTTCTTTCCTGATTCGATCCTGATTTTTTCAGGACCCATTGAAATGAATGGATCCAGATCAGGATTGAATCAGGAAAGAAAAACAGGACGTGTGAATGGAGCCTAAAGGGGTTATCCAGTAAATACTCAGGAAAGGACATCAATATCAGATTGGGGAGGGTCAGACACATGGGACCCCCGCCGATCAGCTGTGCAGTGAATGCCACGCCATCTTCCTAGGCCATGTGACATCACCATAAATCTGTAACAAGGCCCAGCTCAGCCCCATTGAAGTGCAATACCAAGCACAACCGCTATACAACGTACGGCACTGTACTTGGTGAGCTGCCATGAGCCGGCTGTGCTCATCAGAGCTCAGGGCAGAGCAGCAGCTCCCTGAAACAGCTGACCGTTGGGGGACCTGGGTTTTCCGACCCATGTTGATCTAATAATGACTTATCCTGAGGAAAGGTCATCATTACCAATTCCTAGATAATCCCAGTCTGTCAGTCAAAGTCCAGAATCCAACTGCACAGATATTGATGGCACTCATTTGTCATATCAGTACAGGTCCTGCAGCTGGAAGATCGACCACAAAGTAAAAAAAAATTTTTAAAAAATTATTTAATTATTCTAATTATTTTGCCAAATCCATTTTGTGATTTTAGTTTGAGGTTCACTTTTTACAAATTTACTAAAATAGGAAATGGATTCATCCATTGGATTCTACCCTTCGCTCTAGTAGAAGACCTCCATACATACTGTGGAGCCCACTGAGAGGAGCAGTTCACATGCTGTATACAAAAGGATATCAGAGACAACCACAGGTTTCTTCTTCTTGTCGGGGCTGAACGGGTCCTTCCGTTTCCGCCGAGACTGCAGTTCATCATTCCACAACTCTGCGGAAGAAATAACAAGAAACGTCAGGAGAGCAGATCCTTTCTCTAATGTGTGTATAGTGTGGATACATTGTGGTGGAAAACATGTTACAGGACAAGGGGTTGTCCGAGATTTTTATATCATTGGCCTATCCTCAGGATTGGTGATCAATATCAGATAGGCGGAGGTCTGACTCCTGGCACCCCCATCAATCAGCTGTTGGAAGAGACCATGACGTTCCTGTGACTGCTGCGCCTCTTCCTAATCAAGTGATGTCCATAGGCCACATGACCAAGGCACAGATCAGTTCCTTTCAAGTGAATGGGGATGAGCTTTAACATCAAGCACCGCTGATATATATTTCACCTGATTAAAATTATGGTTTTCATTTGTTGATCCTGAGTTATGAAACTTTTTCTTAGAAATAAGGCCTTTGATGCAACGAGGGCGTCACCATTGCTCTTGGTGCACCCAAGCTCCACCACTCATTTCTGTGGACAGCCCCTCTCTGGCCCCATTAATGAAAGCAGTCAGGAAGGGGCTGGTCACAGAAATGATTGGTGGAGCTTGGGTGCAACAAAAGCAATGGCGACGCCCTCATTGCACCAAAGGCCTAATGTGCATATTCAGAAAATACATCATAATTTGGGAACAGAGATTTGGATTAACAAAAGAAAAACAACGTTTTAAATCCGGTGAACCACAGTCTATGCAAACAGCTGGATTGGAGGTCACTGGTGACAGACAACCTTTAATAGTGGTATAACGGTGAAGGTACCTATATTCACTATATGGGGATTATGGGAAGACAGGTGCCTGAAGCACATATGGAATACTTGTCCCAAATAGAAAAAAATGCTATAATTAAAGCCCCTTGATAAATGGCATGGATTGATGATAACATAAACCCCTGTAAGACTTATATAGACAGACAGACACTTGAAGGAATATGTCCATCTTGACATTTATGGCACATACACAGGACATGGGTGGGTGCTACCTCTGAGAGCTGCTCCTATGTCAAGAGATTGGGGACCATTGAGGTGGGGCTCTCTCCTTTCTCTTCTCCAGGTCTTCAGAAAACAGCCAGACATACCTACTCCTGTAGCAGTGAATGTGTGGCCACTGCGCCTTTCCTGGTGGCATGAGACAGGGCCTCATTAGAGATGAGAGCAAGTCCCAGAGGTGGGACCCAGGCATCTGTGAGATTTATGACATCTTGTGGATGAGCCATGATGTCCAGGATGGAATATTTCTCTAAACTTGATAGATTTTCACATTGTCCACAGTGCTGGAAACTGAGGACACATGAAATGGGGTTTAGCAAATAACTTACCTGAGGTAATATCAATACTGTGACGATCCTCCTCCAGTCTTCGAATCTTCTCTTCTAATTCGCTCTGAACGGTGTCATAAAGTAGCAGCTTCTCACTCTGGAACACAAGAGCAGGTTCAGGACTAGAACCAAACCCTAATAAGTGGACATGGTCGTAGCCCAGCTTCTCAGCTCTCTCATTCAGCATCATGTACTGAACTACGCAATGTGCCAGTTATGTGACTTCCTAATCATTCCTGCATATGGGGAACCAATACTAAAGGAAAACTAAACCTAGAAAATACAGAAAGTCATAAAAAAACTGTACATTCTTCCATCTTCCATCTGCAGTTCTTCAAAGGAAATCTGAAGCAGAAAACCTCCATCGATTCACGTGGATTTGCTTCCAGATTTGATGCGTTTTTTGTTTTTTTTTGCTGCAAATGTTCCATCCGAATTGCATTCATCGGGATTAAACTGATTGAAGTCAATGGGCAAAATCCTGGACTATTCCACAACAGAAATTGATGTGGATTACAAAACGCACACTGCAGATCAACGTCCACAAGAACAATTTACACGGCGTGTGGATGAGATTTCTACAGATCTCATTAACTTTGCTAGCACTGTAATCTACTGTGGATTTTCCGTCTGCGAATCCATGCCGTGCAGACAAGCCCTTGAAGGGGTTGACCAGTCGTTAATATTGATGACTTATTGTCAGGATAGGTCATCAATATCTGATCCATTCACTTGAATGGATACAAAGTGCAGTGTAATGAAGAGGAAGTGGTGCTCGCTTGGAGCGCCGGCTACTCTTCAAACAGCTGATCGGCAGGGGGTGCTTGGGTGTCTGATCCCCGCCGGTCATATATGGACGATCTATCATGACGATAGGTCGTAAATATTAACAGCTGGACAACCCCTTCTACTTCTTTAGAGCCAACCAAAAACAAAACTAGGGCGTTTCCAACATTAATACATTGGGATTTATCGCTTCTGATTTTACACAATAAAAGAACATCAAAAGGAAAGGAGAGGAGAGCAGAAAAAATAGCCAGGGCATATATGGGGTTAAATATAAACTCGAGACCGAATAAAATAAAGCTGGTTCAATAGTGTGATGACTGGGCAATACCAATTATAACATATCTAATTCTACAATTAAGGCCCGATTTACACGACCGTATTCTTAGCATTTTTTGCGAATTGGATGCATACTCCTTCATCTCAATGAGGACGCAAAAAAAAAAAAAAACCCCAGAGAACATGTCCTATTCTTGTCCATTTTGCAGACAAAAATAGGCATTGTTACAATGGGTGCGCACAAAAAAAAATGGATGCAACACAGACATCAGCTGTATTTTCTGCGGACCACAAAACGCATACAGTCGTTTCAATGCACCCTAATTGTATAAATGTATCCTGTGCCACCAACAGATACAAGCAGAGCCACTGGGAAATGCCCACAAAAAAACTAACCAATGTAACCTGAAAATAAACTCAAATAACTGAAGATATCACCCTAGAACCCCTCGGTGGTTAATTCTGAATCAGAACGCTGACCTCCTGACAAAACCTTGAGAGGTGAAGAGTTCAGCCATGTCACAGGGTATGTATGTCCGATTCTGAATTAACATCAGTGAACCCCTGGGCGGTCATCTCCGTTTTATTCCATCATTAAAAGGGACTATACAACACAAATTAAAAGTTAATGGCAAACAGGCAAGTTTTTTTTTCTTTTTGCCTAACCACTATAGTTTTTAAGTGCTCCTTTTAGATACCGATGACATATCCCCCGGACACGCGCACTCATCCAATTTTGATAACTTATCTGGAGGACAGGTCATAGTATTAGTCTCCCCCCCCCCAAGTATTAGTCTCATTGGTGGCACAGTGACCACAGGCGACCCCCCCATCCTTCCCCTCTTCATTGGTTGCAGTAGTAGATTCCGATCATGTAATTGCAGGGCTCCGATCGGTTACCATGGCAGCCAGGACACTACTGAAGTCCTGGCTGCCATGGTAAGCTCCCTGCTGCTGTGTGCACAAAGCCCAGGGCAGTAGGGAGAGTGTGAAGTCATATGCACCCTAATAGAGGTCTATTAGGGTGAATAGGACAGGGGATTAAAAGATTCCCTTTTAATCCCTTTATTTACTAAGCTAACTATTAGCTCCCTTAGGGGCTAGAATAGGTTCTAGCCCCTAAGGGAGCTAATCGTAAATAAAAAGTTAAAAAAAACAAAAAAAAGAAAAAAGAAAAACAAACACCAAAATATTAAGTTTAAATCCCCCCTTTCCAAATTTTACATCTAAAATTTACAAATAAAAAATAAACGTATTACATATCACGTATACTAAAGGGTTCCGGTAGCTCTCAACCGTGCACTAGGTATATAATGGAGGGTGCTCCACCAAAAAAAGTCACCTTTGAACTAGTATTACATATCACCATGCCCGAAAAAGTGAAAAACTATTAAAAAATATCACCTATGAGATGAAGGCCGTAACAGAAAAAAAAACGCGCGATTCAACATTTTTTTAGTCACCTTGTCCCCCCAAAAAATAGGATAGGACTGATCTATTATGGGCCGGACATTTCATAAAATGAGGAGTGCACGTGGCTTTTTTGGGGTCTTATTTTTTCGTGAATATCGCAATACTTTTTTAATGTATCAAAACCGAATCAAAATTTTTGTATCGTGACAACTAGAGATGAGCGAACGTGCTCGAAACGAGCACTGTACCGCTCGGCTTCCCTGCGCGCCCATGCGAGTGCAGGGGAGCCGAGCAGTACAGTGCTTGTTACGAGCACGTTCGCTCATCTCTACTGACAACCCTAAGGTCATCCATATCTGATCGGTGGGGATCCAACAATTGGAACCCCCACCAATCAGCTGTTAGAGAAGGCACCAGCGCCCCTGTGAGAGCTTCTTCGTGCTTACCAAGCACAGCGCCGTACATGCATAGTATCGCGCACATTCTACAGGTTGCTTCTTTAGCAATTCCTTAAAGGGTTATTCTCATTCCACCGCTGGGACCCGCACCTATATCCAGAACGAAGCCCCCGAATTGAATGAGGGTGCACTGCGCATGCGCAGCCGCCCTCCATTCATTTCTATGGGGCCGCCGAAAATAGCCGAGCGCTGGCTCGGCTACTTCCGTCGGCTCCATAGAAATGAACGGGAGAGGTGGCTGCGCTTGTGCGCTGCGCTCCCATTTATTTCTATGAGCGCAGCAGGGAGCTGCGCCTGGTGGTGGCCAGGGTCCTCCAGGCGCAGCACTCCCCGCTCAGTTCTGGATATAGGTGCGGGTCCCAGCGGTGGGACCCGCACCTTTAAGACAATGGGGGCATATCCTAGCGATATGCCCCCATTGTCTAAGATGAGAATATCCCTTTAAAGTATTTTCTGGGAGTGGAATATTCTGGAACAATCTATCCTTAGGATCAATATCAGATAAATAGGGGCCCAATTCTCTGGCACCCCAGACGATCTGCTGTTTGCAGGAGCCTAGCATTGGAACACTGCCACTGTGTCGTGGCCGCGGATGCTTAATGCAGTGTTGCTCACATTCAAGCGAATGGGCGCGGTGTTGCAGTAGATAAGCGCGGCCACTACAGCATGGATGAAGCTGTGGCGTTCCAGTGCCAGGTTCCTGCAAACAGCTAATGATCTGATATTGATGTTCTATATTAGACTTTCTGAAAACCCCTTTAGCGATAGCACAAGGTCTATGTGCATAACATACACATAAATGATAAACCCACACAAATATAAAACTTTATGCACATGGTCATAGCACAGAGTTAGCCATTCCTACCTCACAGTGTTGGCGTGCAGCTTGGATCTCACAGTCATGCTTGTTCTTTACAGACTCTAAGCATAACTCCCGATAAATACCTTTAAATGAAAAGTTGGGAAAACACTGAGAAAATGAACCATGTATATCTGGCAAAATATTGCATTATGTTCAAAGAAACAATGACTATGTGGTGTATAACGGTAAAAAACATTCTATGCCGATTCGTTACACAATACAGAGCTCTATTCTTCCTCTGTATAGGTCATCAGTATCTGATGAGTAGGGGTCAGACACCCGGGACCTCCGCCAATCAGCTGTTTGAGAAGGTGGAAGCAGTGCACGCGGTAGCATCACGGCAAGGGTTAATATCCGCGATAACTGAATTTTTCGTACCTGCGACTTTTGTTCGTATTTGCATGTTCTCCTGCAGAGCTGCCAGAGGTTCCAAGTATTCCGGAGCTTTCCCAGCTATCACTTCCTGTAACTTGGCATCGACTTGGCTCAAACGTTCTTTGTAAAGTCTAAGAATGAAAGACCGGCGGAAAAAAAAAAAAAAAACATGCCACACGTGGTATAAATGCAGTGGATTCTTCACAGAGCAATTTTGCGCAAAAAACCCTCAGCTTTTGCATTACAAGTGGATGAGATTTTAGAACTCTCATCGACACGCTGTGGAGAAAACCAGTAGATTAAGGCCCCATTCACTTCTATGGGGCCGGGAGCCGCGGCACGGAGCTAGCTCTTTTGAAGCATGTCCTATACTTGTCCATACGCACGGACTCCCGCCGATCTGATATTGATGACCTGTCCTGAGGAGTACAGTACAATACAGTACAGACCAAAAGTTTGGACACACCTTCTCATTCAAAGAGTTTTCTGTATTTTCATGACTATGAAAATTCTAGATTCACACTGAAGGCATCAAAACTATGAATTAACACATGTGGAATTATATACTTAACAAAAAAGTGTGAAACAACTGAAAATATGTCTTATATTCTAGGTTCTTCAAAGTAACCACCTTTTGCTTTGATTACTGCTTTGCACACTCTTGGCATTCTCTTGATGAGCTTCAAGAGGTAGTCACCTGAAATGGTTTTCACTTCACAGGTGTTCCCTGTCAGGTTTAATAAGTGGGATTTCTTGCCTTATAAATGGGGTTGGGACCATGAGTTGTGTTGGGCAGAAGTCAGGTGAATACACAGCCGATAGTCCTACTGAATAGACTGTTAGAATTTGTATTATGGCAAGAAAAAAGCAGCTAAGTAAAGAAAAACGAGTGGCCATCATTACTTTAAGAAATGAAGGCCAGTCAGTCCGAAAAATTGGGAAAGCTTTGAAAGTGTCTCCAAGTGCAGTCGCAAAAACCATCAAGCGCTACAAAGAAACTGTCTCACATGAGGACCGCCCCAGGAAAGGAAGACCAAGAGTCACCTCTGCTGCGGAGGATAAGTTCATCCGAGTCACCAGCCTCAGAAATCGCAGGTTAACAGCAGCTCAGATTAGAGACCAGGTCAATGCCACACAGAGTTCTAGCAGCAGACACATCTCTACAACAGCTGTTAAGAGGAGACTGTGTGCAGCAGGCCTTCATGGTAAAATAGCTGCTAGGAAACCACTGCTAAGGACAGGCAACAAGCAGAAGAGACTTGTTTGGGCTAAAGAACACAAGGAATGGACATTAGACCAGTGGAAATCTGTGCTTGGGTCTGATGAGTCCAAATTTGAGATCTTTGGTTCCAACCACCGTGTCTTTGTGTGACACAGAAGAGGTAAACGGATGGACTCTACATGCCTGGTTCCCACCGTGAAGCATTGAGGAGGAGGTGTAATGGTGTGGGGGTGCTTTGCTGGTGACACTGTTGGGGATTTATTCAAAATTGAAGGCATACTGAACCAGCATGGCTACCACAGCATCTTGCAGCAGCATGCTATTCCATCCGGTTTGCATTTAGTTGGACCATCATTTATTTATCAACAGGACAATGACCCCAAACACATCTCCAGGCTGTGTAAGGGCTATTTGACCAAGAAGGAGAGTGATGGGGTGCTACGCCAGATGACCTGGCCTCCACAGTCACCAGACCTGAACCCAATCGAGATGGTTTGGGGTGAGCTGGACCGCAGAGTGAAGGCAAAAGGGCCAACAAGTGCTAAGCATCTCTGGGAACTCCTTCAAGACTGTTGGAATACCATTTCAGGTGACTACCTCTTGAAGCTCATCAAGAGAATGCCAAGAGTGTGCAAAGCAGTAATCAAAGCAAAAGGTGGCTACTTTGAAGAACCTAGAATATAAGACATTTTCAGTTGTTTCACACTTTTTTGTTAAGTATATAATTCCACATGTGTTAATTCATAGTTTTGATGCCTTCAGTGTGAATCTACAATTTTCATAGTCATGAAAATACAGAAAATTCTTTGAATGAGAAGGTGTGTCCAAACTTTTGGTCTGTACTGTATATAACCCGGAAAACCCCTTTAATGCAGCACAAAATAAGGCCCCAAGAGAACAAAATACCAACTTTAAATTCAACCGTATCACTGTCCTGCGGATGGCAATGCGGTTGAATTAAGGAGGGGCATCTATGGCCACCATCTGGATTCACAAGTACCTGACGCTTTTAGTATTAATGCTGAGAGCATCAGATCGTCGTGTACCCAGCCGTCATCTGGGTATTGGCCCAATGGGAAATTTCCCTGTAGGATCTTTAGCCAGTCCAGCCCGGAGCTGATTTTTGCTGCAAGTATTCAATCCACAGCACGTCAACTATTTGACACATGGCTTTTTACTTTTGCAATGCAAAGACTGAAAGCAGTGGAAGACCCGCTGCGATCCCAGCAGCAGTGCCACCACCAGCAGTGCCACCACCAGCAGTGCCACCACCAGCCCAGATGTTTTTTTGCAGTACCAGTTTTCAGCCAGATCTGCAGTGGATTAAAGAGGACCTGTCACCGCTCCTGACATGCCTGGTTTAATATCTTCATGCATTCCCCATGTAGTAACAATTCTGGAACATCTATTCTTATGTCTCTATGTTGTGCCATTCATCTATTATTTCTACTAGAAGTCATGAATGAATTGCTAGCAGTCTGCAGTAAGGGTACAGAGGGGAGGTAACCACAGACTCACTCTATCCAATCAGTGCTGCCATGTTCAGTCTGTGCAGGTACACACAACTGGTTACCTCCTCTCTGTACCCTTACTGCAGACTGCTAGTAATTCATTCATAACTTCTAGTAGAAATAATAAAGGAATGGCACAACATAGAGACATAAGAATAGATGTTCCAGAATTGTTATTACATGGGGAATGCATGAAGATATTAAAACAGGCATGTCAGGAGCGGTGAAAGGTCCTCTTTAAGTCGCTATGTGTGGCCGTACACAATTGAAACAGCTACGGAACATAAAAGTGTTTTCAAGGTAAAGACAATGATTTCTTTCTTAGGAGAGGCCATCAATACGTGACTTGTGGGGTTTGGACCCCTGATACTTCTATTGGGCATCAGAATGAAGGGCCCACACTGTGCATCCTTGCTGCTCCCTCTCCTTGATTGACAGGGATCATGCACAGTCATCTAACCTGTCCCTGTCAATCAAAAAGGAGAGGGAGGGGCTGGCAGCAGAACCGGGAGGAGCAAGGGTGCACACAGTGGCTTGGGCCCGCCCTCAGTGCACTTAATTGCTCATTTTCATATGGATTTAAAATACTTTTTCTCTAGGATGAAGCGTAGAATCACTAAGTTAAAAGCATCATTACATTCACTGGAGCTTGTTCTACAAGGCAACGTGCCTGGCGACATGTTCCCTTTGAGATCATTATTCCACTATTTCTACTTTCTGTATTCAGTCACAGGATTTATGCTTTCCTTTCGTACTGTATTTTCATTCAGTATTGTGTCACTTTGTATAATACGGAAATCCACATTTATTATAACTGTACATAACTATTGGCTGATTAGGAGACAGTCTCCCTTACGTATAATACAGGGATCAGCAAGCTACCGCACACCAACTGTTCTGAAACTACAACTCCCAGAATCCTCCTTTCATTAGTGGCTGTGTAGTACAAACTGATGACCTGTCTTCAGGATAGGTCATCCACTTCAGATTGGGAGGGGTCCGACTCCTGTCGCCCCAGCTAATCAGCTGTTTGAAGGGGTAGCAGCGCTTCTAGGTCATAATTACTTCGTAGCGACTGAGATGGTGCACAGGTAATTTTGAGGCAGAGCCTTAACCCTTTCACTCCCGGAGGTTTTTTCGGTTATGCATTTTCGTTTTGCGCTCCCTGCCTTCAAACAGCCATAACTCTTTTATTTTTCTGTTCACATAGCTGTATGAGGGCTTGTTTTTTGCGGGACAAGTTGTACTTTCCAACGCCACCATTTAATATTGCATATGGTGTAGTGGAAAGTGGGAAAAAAATTCCAAACCGGGTGAAATTGCAAAGAAAATTATATTCCGCTACAGTTCTACGGGTTTCTTATTTACAGCGTTCGATGTGCATTAAAACTGATCCGTTACTTTCATTCTACTGGTCAGTACGAATCCGGCAATACCTAATATGTATAGTTTTTCCTGCGTTTTCATAGTGATAAAATAATTAGAAAGTTGCCCTTTTTTTTTTTTTTTTTTCCTTGTCACATCTTGACCCCTATAACTTTTTGGTATTTATGTGTACAGAGCTGTATGGGGGCTCATTTTTTGCGGGACGATCTGAAGTTTTTATTGATACCATTCTGGGGTGTGTATGACTTTTTGATCACTTTTTATTTAATTTTTTTTAGAAAAAAAAAGCGACAAAAAACAGCAAATCGCCATTTGGACGCTTTTTTCTGCCACACAATTCGCCGTATTGGAATTTTTTTTTTTATCTTTTAAAAGTACGGGCGTTTTCGGTCACGGTGATACCCATGATGTCTATATTTATTGTTATTTACGTATTTATTTTTTAATTATACGGAAAGGGGGGTGATTTGAACTTTTATATCTTTTTTATATATTTTTTAACATTTTTTTTACATTTTTTTTTTACTATTTGAAAGCTCAAATATGGGCTTATAAATTGTGGCTTTTTTTTTTTCTTTATGAGCAATCAGGGATTTTCTAGACTCAGAAATCCAAGAATTGCTCATTTCTTATCCTGGCCTGCCATCTAGTGGCCAGAATAAGAATTGCACTTTGAAAACTGTAATCCTCACCAGCGAGGATTACAGTTTTCATACGGTGTACAGACACCCCGATTGGCCACACGGGGTGTCTGTACACCACCCGGAAGCGAACGCTTCCGGGTTCAGACGAAACTAGATGCCGTGATCACGTGTGATCACGGCATCTAGACGCCCAGGAAGACGCCGCCAATGACGGTAAGTAGCGGCAAGTCTCTGCTGTTAGAAACAGCAGAGACTTGCCGGCCATGACGCCCGCCGCACTTGCGAGCGGGCGCCATGTGCCCGCATCGCCCCAGCGCCGTACATGTACGGCGCTGGGAGTGTAAGGGTTAAACAGCTAGGGTGCCACAAGTTGGACTCCCTCCAATCTGATGTTGACGGCCTGTCACCAATGATTGCACTGCACAACCCCTTCAAAATAACAGTGTGCATGCTGGAAGTTGTAGTTTCACAGCCGCTGGAGTGGCGGAGAATGCAGGCCCAGATATTATATATAGAGGCAATTACTGTTCCTTGGCAGTTTCAGCCATAGCAATACAGTATAGATATCAAACACCTTCTTAATACAATATAACCGTGAGAAGGTACGAATGAATATCATTGGCTCTTTCACCGTCTTTACATACATATTATTTTCCTTGAAGATATCCCATTCATTTCTATGTATCTTCCTGGATGGTAATAAAACACTTACTGATCTTTAAGATCTGTAAACTGCTTTTCGAGGTTTGACATTTCGTCGAGGCACTCCATCCGCCGCCGCTCGCAGTCCTCGTCATCCATCTCTGCAAGAAAACCAAAAGAAACCCCATGGGGGGTATTTATCATCAGGTTAAAGTTTTACAGGTGTCTGTCTTCCCATAATTTGGGCCAAATTCATCAAATGTCACACGCCGTTTGATTCATTTGATGTGCCTTTAAAAAGCGTACCTAAACCTATCCAAATACTTCATTAAAACGTATTGTAAATGCAAAAAAAATACGTTTTCAAGTTTTATTTTATTATTTTAACATTTTCCCAGCTAAATAGGTACCTGAAGTTCAGGTTTAGGATCCGTGCTCCCATACAGTGCTCTGCATGGTGGTATGGACTCCTGAGCCCTCTACAGCCCGGAGAATCGCTGCCTCTACCAGGGCTGCTCTCCTAATGCCTGGCATACCTGGGCTACGTCAGGCTTTAGCAGAGCGGGCACAGGCAGAGGAGCGGTGTCTTATGTGAGCTCCTGCCCTTCACCTCTGCTCTGGTAAAGTGCAATAGGCACCTGGACTTCAGGTTCCTGTTTAGCTGGGAAAATGTTAAAAAATAAAAAATATATTAGAAAATTGAAGTTAGTCTTATCTGTAATTCTGTTTCCTTGAATCCACCATGACGGCATAAATATGGAGAGATTGACCCCTGACGTCTGTAGGGGCAGGAACAGAGAAAGGTTGAACTGCTCCCTCCACCACCAGTGTTTACCAAAGTGCCTATATATTTTTTGGGAGGTGCCGTCATGGTGGATTCAAGGAAACAGAATTACCGGCAAGACTAATTCCGTTTTTTTATTTCACCATGACAGCATAGATATGGAGAGTTACCACTAACTGAAGGACCTTACGACCAAAAGTCTGAAGTTTGCCAGAAATTTAGTCTATAGCGCTTTATGAAGGTATGAACATTTGCCCAGGTTGCGGCTTTGCAAATCTGTTGTAATGCGGCTCCTACTCCTTCTGCATAGGAAGGAGCCGTTGCTCTTGTTGAGTGAGCTTTAATTTTCTCCGGACGTGCAGGATCTTGAATCTTGTGACAGTCTTCAATGGTATTCTTTATCCATCTGGCTGGGTGTTTTATCCACCTTACTGGACCAAAATATTGTCATCCTGTCAGTCCTTTGTTACTTCTAGATATCTTAAAACAGTCCATTTGACATCTAAGGTATGGTATTCAGATTCTCTCTCGCTTTTTGGGTTATGGCAGAATGAAAGGAGGACAATCTCTTGGCCTCGATGGAAATCAGTTACCATTTTTGGTAGAAACCCCGTATCTAGCTTAAGAACTATTCTATCTTCAGAAGTGACGGTTCTCTAATAAAAAGGGCCTGAATTTCCTAGTCTTCTTGTGGTCGTAATTGCGATTAAAAAGGCTGTCTTATAGGAAAGATGTTTTATTGAACTGTCTATTAAAGGTTCATATGATCTTTTTGTGAGACCGTTAAGGACGGTGTTTAGGTCCCACGAAGGAGTACATATTTTCAAGGAGAGTCTTAGCCTTGAAGCGGCTCTGATGAATCTTTTAATCCACCTGTGGTTTGCTAGATCAGTGTCGAAAAAAGCACAGAGGGCCGATACCTGAACTTTCAGTGTAGATGGTCTAAGACCTAAGTCTAGACCTTTTTGAATAAAATCTAAAATCTTCTCAATTTTTGGTTTCTTATGATCTGGAGATGTTTCTCCTGACCAGGTACAGAATCTTTTCCAGATCTTTTTCCTGCTGCACCTGAGGGTTGATATTACTTTATTGGATAGACCTTGTCTACTCAGAATTTTCCTCTCAGGATCCAGGCAGTCAGCCTGAAGAATTCTGGATGTGGGTGAAGAATTGAACCCTGAGAAAGTATCTCCTTCTGTTGGGTAGCATCCAAGGATTTCTTAATTACATTTTTTAGGAAAAGAAAACCAACTTCTCTTGGGCCTCTTGAGTTACTTTCTCCCGAAGAACCTTCTGTATTACTTTTGGTATTCATGGAAATGGTGGGAACGCATATGCTAGATCCCAGTCCCAAGTCTGAGAAAAAGCGTCTATCGTCCAAGGTTTGTCCCTTGGATCTATGGAGCAGAACCGCTGGACCTTTGTGTTTCTCCTTGAGGCAAATAGATCCACAGATGGAAGGCCCCATTTTCACGTTATTAGTTTGAATATTTCTGGGTTTAGTGACCATTCCCCCCTGATCCAATTTTTCTCGTCTGAGAAAGTCCTCTATTTGATTTTGAGATCCTTTGAGGTGGACTGATGTTATCGATTTCACTGTTCTTTGCTTCCAGGAAAATATTTTCCCTGATAGGTTTAGTAATTCTTCTGATCTGGTTGCCCCCTGATGTTTGAGGTAGGCTACAGTAGTGGTGTTGTCCGAGAAAATTCTCTCAGGGTTTCTGACGTTGCATTTAAGGCTGCCGAAACCGCTGTTAGTTCTTGATAGTTTGTAGACTGGTGGCTTATTTCTGTTGACCATGTGCCCTGGTTGGTGTTCTCCTACTTTTGCACCCCAACCTATCTTCCTTGTGTCTGTGTGATTCTGGATCACCAGAAATGTTTGCTATACAACTCCTTTTGACACATTCTCTGATCTTGATTCCATTTAGAATTTTTTGTATGTTATGTACCTGTTTAGGGTTTTCAGGTTTATTATTGTACGGAATGAACAGGTTGGAGTAATATCCATGGCCCTTCTGAGAATCTGGAACCTGGGTGACAACTCCTATTTTGATGGGAGGAATCTGACTTGTGTGCGGTGACTATAAATCTTTCTTCTTTTTTTTTTTTTGGGGGGGGGGGGGGGGGGGAGAGTCCATTTCTGTATCCATTTGATATTTAAGACCCAAGGGTTTGAAGTTACACCTTTCCTTTTGGGTAGAAATCTCATCAGCCTACCCCCTATCTTGGCCCTGCCAGTGCCCCCACCTACATCTACACCTCACTGTATCTTGACTACTGTCAATTTACTGACAGCAACATGAACAGGAGACTGCCTTGGTCCCTGGTGACTCTGTATCTGTGCTGCCATTATCATCTGGTTCAGTTCAGGGGCATCAAACAACTACAGAGACCAGACTTACTGTACACACACGGGTGACAGATCAATGCACCGTTAACCCTCTGATATCACCTGCTGAGCAACCACTGCCAAAAATCCCACACCATCTGATTTATGGCAGCAGATCGCACGCGGCTCCCACATCTGTGACTTTTCTGTGGTGTGGCGGTTTTTCACAGCCACACAGTTGCACACATCATTTGTTTGTTTTGTTTTTTTGCGGGGGGGGGGCTCATAAATGGTCACCATGTAGCCTTAAAGAGATAATCCGAAAATTTCAAATTATCCCCTATCCGCAGGACAGGTGGGGGTCCTAACAGTGGGACGCACCAGAAATAGCTCTGCGATAGATGAATGACTGCTCTACAGTGGAACCCCCCATACTCATGATTAGTGGGGGGCAGCTGTAGAACCACCCCACTGAGCCAATAGTCATCCCTCACCCTGTGGATAATTTGCATTTACTGAAACTCCCCTTTAAGAAATGCCTGTCACCTGCCAGCCTGTGGCAGTGATAGTCCTGTCACCCTAGGGTGGTAGGTGGCTTCAGTCTTAGCCTCAGTTCCCTCCGCCATGACTGCACACCGGGGAGCTCACACCGGCAGACTATACTAGGGGAGCGCAGATTACCCGAGCTGTCCCCCTCCTCACTGCCGCTGGAGCTGTCCGTGTCCTCGTCCTCCGAGCTGCTGCCCTCATTCTCCGGGTAATCCACTTCCATGTCATTATGGTTACTTTCCTTCTTCTCCCGTGAATGCACCGGCATTTCCACCCCACAGCCCGTCCACCAGCGCCTCAGATTTGCCTTCCCACCCGGGCGACCGAAAGCTCACCCTACCGTACTACTTTTAATGCCCCGCCCACATAACCCTTCTACCAGCAATCTGATTGGATGTGAACTCGTCCCCCCGTTCCCTTATTTGCTGCAGCTTTCCTTTCTTCACTGCACAGTTTGTGGTTTGGTTGAGAGCGCAAGGCGGAGCCTCGCGTTTGCGCTGCATGCCGGGATTTGTAGTTTTGTCTCTGTTCTTTTCTCCTTGTGCGTACGAGAAGCTCGCGGAGAATGGAACTACATGTCCCAAGTAGAATAGCGAAACAGCGTGGCTGTCGGGCGGCTTATAAACAGACAGGGCGGCAGACTAAAGCAATCAAATGCTAATGTCTTGGTAGTAGGGATTGAGTGGGCTGGAGCGCCCTACTGGTAATTACTACCGTATTAGGACTCGGCTCATGGGGGTCACTGACGGCATGTTGCTAGGTTATGTCTCATGGGGGGGTGTTAGGATACTGTGCCCATTGCTATGCAATGTCCATGCAGTGCTGCGGTTTTTGCTACAATTTTGGATATATGTGGCAGCAATGTGTGAACAAAGCCTTAAAGTGGCAGCAGTGCCAGGAAAGCGTTTCTTGGTGGTTTGCTAAGGAGGTTATATATAGCTTGTGGTGCTTTCCTATGTCATCCATGATACAGTAATGGTGGAGGAGGCTGCCGGTGATGTGTCCTCAGCGTCATACAAGTCAATGAAGGTACAAAGCGCTGATAACGTAGACCAAACCGCCTGTGACTGCCACGAATGGGGTCGTGGGGCCGTTCTAGAGACAGAGGTGGGACCTACGCCTGTCAGACACTTGTACCCAGCACTGTGCATGTGCCATAGCTATCCCAGATGGGATAGTGCTTTAGGGTGGTGCAACACGTGTTTGTTTTGTTTTTTTGGCAAGAAACCTCCCATTACTCCTGACTTGGGTAGCATTATTTTTAATGAATTTTTATCCATATAATGGAGGTCATTTACCGGACAGTTTTCGCTGTAGTCCCTTTTTGACGTCCTGAAGTTTTTGTGCTGTTTTTTGTATGGTGCACTAGCCTTGTTATTACCTTTAATGCAGGAGGTTGCACTTAAAGGTCACCTGTCAGCAGATTTGTACCTATGACACTGGCTGACCTGTTACATGTCCACTTGACAGCTGAAGACATCAGTGTTGGTCCCATGTTCATATGTGGCCGCATTACTGAGAAAAACGAGGTTTTAATAAATGTAAATAAGCCTCTAGGAGAAATTGGGATATTGCCTTGAGGCTTTATGCACATGGCGTTGCGCTTGCAAACAGTGGGACCACAATATATAGGCATCAGCCGTGTGAGCAGCATATCATGTTAGCGGACCCATTCACTTGGCTGGCTTACTTTCAGACAGAATTATGCCAAAAATGGTGCATCATAGGCTCCTCCCCTTGTGGAGAGGGTCAGAAAAAGTGTAGTTACCCTAGATGTGCTAAACTGCACCACATTAGTAAATCTGTACAAGCATTTTCAGTGCAGTTTTTAGACTGTATGGGTATATTCACCCGTCTTGGTCCTTCGGCTTTCTTTTTTTATTAAAGAACTCCTGCAAAAATTTTTATTCTCTGACCTGTTAGAAAGGTGCATTATGTAATCTGTAGTGATTGTCATTTTCTTATCAGAGGCTGACATTGAGAGTTTCTACTTTCTTCTTATTGTAGCTGGGTCATGTGACCAACTCCCTGACCTCCAACTGACCCAGGACAGCAAGCCAGTGACTTCTCTATTCATTCCTATGAGACTGAAAGTGAGGCTCCCATAGGAATACATAGAGAATTAGACTTCCTGTCCACACATAAGGTGCTGTGTGAGTTGGTGGGTCTAATTCCTAGTCACGTGACACAGATAAGAAACTTCAGGAGGATACAACTCAAAAATTCAGCTACTGGTAAGAAAATGCCATTCACTACAGATTATATCATGTACATTTCTAGCAGGACATGGAATAAATTTTTTTACGGGAGTTCTTCTTTAATCACGCGTGCTCTGGGTGTGGCCATTTTTCAGGCACTTTCCCCTAGATTTCTCATAAGGAGAAAAGTCTGAAAAAAAGCAAGGAAGACGATGAGTAACTAAACACGCCACCACTTGTAAAACTATAAATTCCTTGGTGCTTTTTTTTACAAGTCAAAAATTTGCAGAAAAAAAGTAGTGTAATAATCACCCAAAGGCCTCGTTCACATTTCAGTGTCCGTTTGACGTCTGTGAAAAACATCTGTCAGTCTTTCATTGGTGAAGAATCCGTATTTGGTCCGTCTATTATTTCTATTCCACGGATAATGCTAGCATGAAAATTTATTTCTAGAGTATCTCCTCTGTGGCAGGGGTCCAGCCTGCGTGCACTGTTTGTGCAGCTGTTCTTGGAGCATGGTGGGAGTGGTGGTCTCACAACAGCTGGCGTCCTGCAGGTTGCTGACCCCACATCTGCAGTAATAACGTGGGTTTGTGGCAGAGCGGTGGAAAAGATTCTACTCCAGAAGTAAGGGGCCTGTCACTGTTTTTGGTGGAAGGATAGCCCTATTGAATGACGATGCTGCTCATCCTCTGAGGGTCATGGAAAATTGACCTTCTAACTAAGTATGTTTCTCTTGGTGGGACCTTATAGCGCCTGAACACTTCTTCTCGTCATGGTCAGTCCACTGTGGGGCAGGTGTCATAATGAAAGTCCTCTGCCAGAATAGAGAACTGCTCCTAGTCTTTTGGGAACAGTGTGACTAGGGGCAGTGTAGATGTAGTTGTCTCCATGATAGTTTTTCTATCTTTGTGGTCCACTCATGGTTTTGGCTTATCGACACTGATGCAAAAGACTGAATAAAAAAAGTCAAATGTGAATGAGGTCCAAGGCCAGTTTCTTACAAGCCTAATACAGATGCATCTTGGTGCTTGTGAGAACATACCCTTTGGTTGGGTTCACACGTCTGTGTGCTGGACGAGTCGTAGATCTATGGTGCTGTGAGTTCAGGTCAGTGTATATTGATGACCTATTCACAGGATCGGTAATCGGTATTAATCAGTGGGGGTCACACCCCACGATCAGCTGTTTCAAGAGATGGAGAGCTGTGGTCTCTTTCTAGACCAGAGATGTCACATTTGTTGGTCACATGGCCTAGGTGGAGGTCGGTCCCATTCAACTGAATGAACGTGGGCTGCAATACCCCGCACAGCCACTATACAATGGACAGCCAAAATTAGAATTGTTTTGGGAGGGTCAGACAGCCCCTTTAATACGCAGTCCAATGTAAGGGCTGCACATTCTAGCTAGAGGTCTGTGGTACTAGTGGCCAAGATGGCACAAAACGTGTAGTGCAGGACTGACACATAGTTTGGATGAATAGAGCGCTCGCCCCAGTTTCCTGGAGCTCTAAGAATGGTGATTGACCGGCCGCTGTGTATCCACTTTAAGGTGCACTCACACAACCATGTCCGTTTTGCGGAAGTGCTTCCGGGTGGCTCGGGGTCCACGTGGCTGTCCCACGAAAGTTCGGACATGTCCTATCTTTGGTTGCAACATGTGGATGAGGGACCCATTGAAGTCCGTGTTTTGCAGATCCTCGGTTTGCGGTCTGCAAAACGGACACTGTCATGTGTCATAGCGTCTGAGCCGCAGGCAGCATGATCTAGAACAGGAGGAGCTGAGCAGATTGATATATAGATATACCATGCTGCCTGCAGATGGCGCTGTGTTTTCATGGTGACAGGTTCCCTTCAGACACAGCATCCCGTCAATCACCCCCACAAGAGGCAGGAGGAGGTGGGCTGAGCGCTCTCTTCATGAAAACAGACTCGAAGGGTACCCTGCAGATGGAAAATCTACAATAGGCCTCCTTCAATATTTTAATATTTTTTGTGTTTTTTTTATGACTTGTAAAAAAAAAAAAAAAAACGCACACACGTCATGCGTTTTTTCAAGTGTTTTTTATTCATACTTTTTTACGTCTATTTTCCAGTCCTGTAGAAAAGCTAGTAAGAAACTCCACACCTAGAACATGCTGCGTTGGGGGAAAAAATTTCTATGACGATGAGCTGATTATGGCGGTCTGTCTGTTGGAGCCCTTTTTGCGCTTCCTATTGCGATGAGATGATTGTGGTGGTCTGTCTCCTAGACCCCTGTTCCTATGGCGATAAGCTGATTATGGCGTTCTGTCTCCTAGACCCCTGTTCCTATGGCGATAAGCTGATTATGGCGGTCTGTCTGTTGGACCCTCTCATTGTGGCTTCTATGGCGATAAGCTGATTGTGGCGGTCTGTCTGCTGGACCCCCTGTTCCTATGGCGATGTGCTGATTATGGCGGTCTGTCTCCTAGACCCCTGTTCCTATGGCGATGAGCTGATTATGGTGGTCTGTCTGCTGGACCCCCTGTTCCTATGGCGATGAGCTGATTATGGCTGTCTGTCTTCTGGACCCCCCCATTCCTATGGCGATGTGCTGATTATGGCGGTCTGTCTTCTGGACCCCCCCATTTCTATGGCGATGTGCTGATTATGTATATAACATGTATCTGGACTAGTGTTGATCGAGCACCAAAGTGCTTGGGTGCTCTGGTAGAACACTTGGTGATGCTTGAGTGCTCTACAGAGCACCCGAGCACAATGTAAGTCAATGGGAGAAGACCAGGCACCCCCTGCTCGGATGAGGGGAGGGTGTCAGGTTCATAGGAAAAGGTCAGAATCACAAATTCTTCTCTTTCACTCGTTAAAGTACGCTAATTAACTGAATTCGTACGCATTAGCGCACAATGCGTAGCATTAGCATACAAACGTGTACGCATTAGCATACTCGAGCATCGCACTCGAGCACACGCGGTGTTTGGCCGAACACCGAGCGGACCCGAGCGTAGGCATGCTTGGCCGAACAGCGAGTTCGGCCGAGCATGCTCGCTCAACACTAATCGGGACCCATAAGAGACCCTTCACACTCTGCAGATTTTGTTGCAGAAATTTCCACAGAAATCACCAGAAAGCCATGCTCCTGGCGCCCCATTCAAATGAATAGAACTCTTTTTCAGCCCCAGAAATTTCTGCAAATAAATCTGCAGTGTGTGAACTTACTGAACCCTCTGCGGTGTGGCTGATGACTCCACTGACACTTCTCTGTTTTCTTTCCAGATGTGACCCTTTTCTGACGAGGAGCACTCGGTGTTGGACGCCTTTCCCCTGTATCAACACACTTTGGACATTAGGTGGCAGCAGCCAGCGGGGAATAGTTCGGCGCTCGATTGCTTTGTTATGCTGGAGTCAGAAGGGGGCGGCCATGTTGGATGTATCTGTGTAACCTGCTGCTGTCAGAGCGGGGAGACCCGCACCCCTCCCATCACATCCCTGGGACCGGGGGCAGTCCGTACCCTAAAATCTCGGGAAACCCGTTCCTCTGTGGACTGCTGCCTGGGTGGGGAGACCCCCGGGGGTGAGCCGGGGGCGTCTGCCTCCTCCTTTCATCCGGGATGTTCTCTAAAAAAACTCACGGGGATGTGAAGAAATCAACCCAAAAAGTGCTGGACCCCAAAAAGGATGTACTGACCCGGCTGAAGCACCTGAGGATCGTGATCGGTGAGAGAACCGTATATGATGGGAGTGCTGCTGAGGGGGGGGATGATGGGAGTGCTGCTAAGGTGTGGGGGGCCCTGGTGTTGGGCCTGGGGTGCTTCCTGCTGTGCTGGAGGATGGGGTCACCACAGACATAGTATTGAGCCCTGGAGACATATATATATATTTTTTTTTATTTTTTTTTTTTTATTTTTTTTTTTACCAAACCCTCCTCCCAAATTTATTAAATCCTTGAGACAGTTCAGGTTTTTTTTTTTTTTTTTTTTTTTAAGGTGGCAAAATTTTTTAATTAGTTTGATACTTGAACCTCCCCTTGAAGGGCAGACAGTATTAATCTACCAGAAGCACACAAACGATAGAGGTACTGAAGGCGAATATCTGCCAATTTATAAGTAACAGGACCACGGCTCTAACACGCAACACGTATGCAGCCCTGACACGGAACGTACAGGACAAGCGGCCTCCGTAGACATCGATGGTGGGGTCTATTTGTATTGTAAAAGGTTATTTCTATGGAGGGAGGAAGGTAACCACCTCTGGCGCCGCTGATCTCAGTAAAACAGGTTGGGGTCAGCAGACCTGCAGTCGGCCCTGGACACCTTGTCTGTGGTACACTTACGTGAAACTGACCATAGAATAACTAATGGGTCACGGTGGTTATAGTGGAAACCTGGGTGAAAGGGATTTTCTGAGGTATTGATACTGATAACTTATCCTTTGGTATCGGTATCTGATTGGTTGTGGTCCGACTCCCTGGACCCCCGCCCATCAGCTGTTTGAGAAGGCTCCGACACTTGCAGTAGAACCGCGGCCTTCTCTCTTAGCTAACCAAACCCAGCGCCGTACATTATATATTGGTGATGCTTGGCATTGCACTCAACCCCATTAACTTGAATGTGATACAAAGCACAGCCGCTGTACAGTGTACGGCGAGAAGACCGTGATGCTACTGCCAGCGCCGCTGCCTTCTCAAACATCTGATCGGCGGGGGTCCTGGGTGTCAGACCCCCACCAATCGGATAAAAATCTCAGAAAACCCCTTTAAAAATGACTAATATATGATAGTATAGTATATGTAATATAATGTGTGGTGACCACCGAATCCGGGTACAGGGGTGCAGTGATCAGAACCTGCTAGTTAGTCAGTTCACATCACCGTTTCATTATCCGTTCTTCTGATCCGTCAGAAGAACAGAAAAATTAAAAAAAAACAAAAACGAATCCTTTATTTTGAGCGTCCGTTCTGCTCGTTTTGCATCCAGTTTTGTCTGTTCCTTCTGAGATCCGTTATTTTCGACTCCTTGCAGGACGCCTTCTCCTGTCTAAAATAACTGATCTGTGATGGAAATGACACAAACTGCTGCAAAGTGATCAGAACTGTTGCCCAAAATAATGGATTCACCCCCCCACCCCCCACTTTTCCGTTCTTCTGAAGGATCAGAGGAACGGAACGCTAAACAATGATGTGACCCCGACCTTACCTGTACAAAGGGGAAGAAGATGGCTGAAAGCAACGAGGTAGACGTAGAAAAGTCCTACATGTGTATTAGGCCTCTTTCACATGAGCGTGACAGATTGGATCAGGATGCGTTCAGGAAAACTCGCACCATTTTGCAAGCAAGTTCAGTCAGTTTTGTCTGCGATTGCGTTCAGTTGTTCAGTTTTTCCGCGCGGGTTTAATGCGTTTTGATGCGTTTTTCACGCGTGTGATAAAAATAAACTGAAGGTTTACAAACAACATCTCTTAGCAACCATCAGTGAAAAACGCATTGCAGCCGCACTTGCTTGCGGATGCAATGCGTTTTTCACGCAGCCCCATTCACTTCTATGGGACCAGGGCTGCGTGAAAAACGCAGAATATAGAACATACTGAGTTTTTCACGCAACACAGAACTGATGCATGAAAAAAAACACTCATGTACACAGACTCACTGAAATGAATCGGTCAGGATTCAGTGCGGGTGCTGTACGTTCACGTCACGCATCGCACCCGCACGGAAAACTCGCTCGTGTGAAAGGGGCCTTAGACGTCGCCACCTCAGGATTCATCCCAGTGCAGGTAACCATAGATTAATGAGGGCACATCATACGTATCGTTGTCACTAATGAGGACCGGTCTGTAACCTCTTCTATGCCCCACAAAATAACAATTCTTTAGTATCGTATAATTCTACATTTTGCTGTTCCTCAGTTATTCCAACTAAAAAAAAAATAAAATTGAATAAGTTGACAACTAGATGTTACCATTCTGATTAATGGAGGGAGGGGGGTGTCCTTACACTGTCTGGCACTGTCAGCGCTGGTTAGACATTGTCAGACTGTGCAGGGACATACTCCCAGTTTTTTTTTGTACAAATCAGGGAGAAGTAAGAAGACTGGTACAACATAGCATTATACGTAAAGATATTTCTGTATTGTTTCATGAAGAATAAGGAGTGTACCAATTAGGGATGAAACGATTCATCGATGTAATCGACACAAAAACATCCCTGAGGCAGTTTTCCTGCATTGAGGATTCGTTTAAGGCTTCATTCACACGTCCGTATTTTTGCACATCCTGGAAAATGGTCAGTTTTTTGCGGATCCGTTGTTCCGCAAAAAACTTAATTTTTCCAGGACATCTGTTCCGTTTTTCCGTAAAAAATGGAAAGGATGTATCCATATGTCATCCTGTCATTTTGCGGATCTGCAAAAAACGGAAGGATGAATAACATCTTTTTTTTTCACCCCTCCTGGAACGGAATCCGCAAATACGGATGACATGTGGATGCCTTTCCGCATGTCTTCCGCATTTTTTTGCGGATCCATAGACTTTAATTGTGCTACGGACCACAATTCGGGAGAAAAGTAGGACAGGAGGATTTATTTATGCGGACAGTCAGAACGGACACACGGATGCGGACACCACACGGTGTACTGTCCACATTTTTTCGGGACCCATTGAAATGATTTATGAATTATACAGACGTGTGAATGGGGCCTTAATCACATGACCACGGAGCGTGAGTGAATGAAGCCTTTCACTCACTGCTCCGTGGCCTCCTGTCGGCACCGCGATGCACTGGCTTCACACATGGCGTCAGTGCGCGCTGCCTGACGCTGTGTGTGACGTCAGGACCCTCCCAGTGCATGCTGGGAAGAAGACGCGGTCGTCTCCTGCGGACTCCTTGACGGCCAGCAGCGCATGAAGGGGCTCATTTGATAGAGGTGGGAGATATAGAGGGGCTAATGATGGCACTGGGGGATATGGAGGGGTTAATTTGATGGTGCTGGAGGAGTGGGGGATATGGAGGGGTTAATCTGATGGCGGGGGGGCAAGCTGGTGGCACTGGGGAGTGGCATATAGGACTGATGGCACGGGGGGGGGTAAACGTTCTTTTAATTAGCTATTTCTTATTAGAGTACTCTATTAATCGTTGGATTAATCGATAGATTACTTGATTACTAAAATAATCGTTTGCTGCAGCCCTAGTACCAATACAGATATGTCAGGAGAGGGGGTGGGTCCTCTTTATACATATACTGGGGCGTGACCCATGGTAATCACATATATAGGGCGGTTATACCCCTAGCAGTCATCCTGTAGCTGTGTCTCTTCCATAAGATGTGACTTAGAAAGAAGTCCGGGACTGAAGCGTTCAGTTATTTACGCGGGGCCACGCTGCTGATGATATGTCTGATACACACCGCTGTCTCCTTTTTGTGGTCCGTGTGCCACTTTTTTTTTTTTTTTCTTCTTGCGGACCCATTGACTTCCATGGGTCAGTGGTCGGCATTCAGCAGACATGTTCTATCCTTTTGTGGAACAGACGTACGGATGATTTCAGCATTGTGACCGTTTCCAGTGGCACCAGATGTCTTCGCGAGGGTGGAAATGTCGTCACCTCCCACGCAAACCACAGAATGGTGGAGACAACAAAGTGCCATTGTCACCTCCAACCGCCGGTGATGAAACCAGTATAACTGAATGAAGACTAATCCATTATTAATTCCCAGTGACTGTGTATGAGGAAGTCACTATATGACGGTGACGTATTACACATACAGATGAATGTATGAATTATGGACTCCTCTAGATTTCCATCCCTCCCTTTGTGAGTAACTGGAGGAGTATACAACTGAGAACTCAGGCCAAGATGGGAGTAGTTCTCCTCCTTGCACCCGATCGCGAACCTGCAAAATACGGATGCGACCACATGCGCTGTACAGCATCCATATGAGGATAGGGACGAAAGAGAGCAGAACTCCAGATGGAAGTGTTCAGTGCCATTGAGATTGAGTGAAATATTATCCGAATACGTCCCTCTATCCCGAATGTGTCTGAACCTGCCCTGTACACCGCCATCCTGAACACAGACGGTAAAGCTGTGTGTCGAAGTAGAAATGCCCCTTTTTGGGTTTTCTTTAGCTGTACGTCTCATCGTGGTTCTTGAGGTCACATAACTGCGTCACTGTTCTCAGGCCGTGTTCACATTCATCACTTGTGTCCGGACAGTTTTGTATTTTTCATGCCTGAGCCAGAACAAACAGATGATGTTTTTGTGCTCTACTATTTTCCCAGGGTAGGAGACCACTGTCTGATAACTGATGGCCGCCGCCGATCAGCTAGCTCCAGAACTACCCACCTCCGACACCTGAGCTACTGCAGGACAGAAACCTGGTGCTCCTACGGACTGTCTAGTCCAGGGATCAGCAAACTCCGACACTCTTGCTGTTGTGAAACTACAACTCCCAGCATCCTCCATTCACTTCTGTGGAAGTTCCAAGAACAGCTGAACAAATGTGCATGCTGGGAGTTGTAGTTTCACAACAGCAAGAGTGCCGGAGGTTGCTGATCCCTGGTCTAGTCTGACTTTACACCATCTTTTTGTTGGCTTGATTTTACTCCAAATAGTGCGGCAAAATTTTGGAAGAGGCTTAAAAAATGTGTTAGTGACTAATGCACTTGATGGGTGCAGTGCAAAGCTTGTCCTTCAGTGTTTGGTGCAAATTGTGCCAAAAAAGGCACATTTTCTTGCAGTTAAGGGAATCTGTTATCTGCTGTAAAAGTGCTTGTACCACTGCCCTACAAAAAGGCTCTCAGAGGCTACTTTTGGGTAGTGTACCTCTTGGTGAGAGATCTTTGACTGCTAGACATTTTGCCCAGTTGACAGACTTTGAGATGGGGCACATCATTGGACTGAGAGAAGCAGGATGGTTTTTTCGATTGTGACCTAGCTGTTACGGCTCATGCATACCGCTGTTCTCCGTTCCGCAAAACGTGGTTCCCGGCTATGTACATGCCATCTAGAGAAAAGTCCTATCCTTGTGTACTAAACGGACAACAATAGGAGATGTTCTATATTTTTGCGGGGCCACGGAACGGACCTACGGATGTGGACAGCACACGGTGTTCTGTCCACGTCTTTTGGTGCCCCATTGAAGTGAATGGGGTTCACATAAAACGCAATGCAAAAAACGCAAATCGGATGAGGACCGAACCTAGGGCTGATCTGTGCCTGAGCTCTTAGTAGGTGTTGGGAGCAGTAGTTATGTGTGGGCACCCACAGAGATCAGGCTCCGGATGACCCAGAGACCACCAGTAAGGAGGATTGTCTGACTCACTGACCAGCACACTCAGCTCCCACAGCCTTATTGTCCACCAGCCTAACACGTGTGGCGTCTTCATTACACCCCTGCTTCTGCCCAGTCTGGTGCCCATTACATGTCCTGTCACTTTCTCCTTCTTGTGCAGTGGTGTCATGAATGAGAAACCTGGATGACTAAGGCCTGGGACTGCATCGTCTGAAAGCATGCCTGCGTTTTCAAGGAGGAAAATAAAAAATGGCTATCGGGAGTTCTTGTGTGCACTACTCGTGTAGTTTCAGATTCTCTTTAACGTCAACAGGAGCAGTGCTGCAGGGACAAGCTCAGTTCACTAAAAAGTAGACAGTGCTGTCTGATTCCAGCTCCGGAGCTATTGCTGGATATCCGAACAGCGGGGTGTTGTGTATTGCAGATCAGATAGTGACGGCCTGTCTGCAGCTGTCGCGCTCTGGTGTGGAGGGTATAGCCACACCAAGCGTAAGAGGGAAGGGAAAAGACCAAACAAGGGAAACGGTCACCTCCTGCAGGGAACCCTGAAACTAGGCCCTGACTTCATACCAGTATGAACAGGCCTTAGTTGTAGGAGAGTTCATACACAGGAACCTAATAACAAACTCACCCTATAGAACCCTGCAGCTAGTGACAGAGGAAAGAGTCAACCAGTTCCTCCAAGAGGACGGACGAACAGGAGACTCCAGAAGGCAAAACCACAACAGGGAAAAGTAGGATAAACACAATAGGGAAAAGCCTAGCTGAACGCCTGCAACCTGATGCAGGCACGTTCGTGACAGCAGCTAATTCATAGGTAGCACATGGAAACCCAGCAAAATCCACAGTGTAAATTTATGCCCTTTGTGTCTGTACTGTAAGGCTATGTCCACATGGGACATAAAGATTTGCAGTATATTCCACCCTCTGGCTTGCAAAGGATGAAGTCTGAAAATCCACAGAGTAACATGGCATCCTGCTATAGATTTTTTTTTTTTTCCGCAGTATGTTGATGAAATGTAAATCTCGCCCACTTTGCTGCTACTGAGCATTTTCTGCATGCAATTCTATGGTGGAAGATCCAACGGGTTTACAGTGACCTTACGTGGACATACCCTCAAGAGGTTAGCCCATGAACAACTTCTATCCTATCCACAGGACAGGCAGTAAATGTATGATCTCTGGGGGTCCGAGTGCCAGGATCCCCAACGATCAGGAGCACGCTGTCCCTCGTGTGAATGGATCGGTTTGTGTGCATGTGGCAGCAGCGCTCCAGTTACTTCTGTGGGACTGCACAATAGTCCTATGGAAGTGAATGGAGCAGTGCTCACACAGAAGATTTGGGGATCCCCAGCAGTTAGGCCTTCAACAATCGTACATTTACCACCTACCACAAATGGTCCTGGACCAACCTCTCTGCAGAGCGTCTCGATCACAGATTTCCTGTGGGCATTACATGGTTATGAATCAGTCTGGTCACATACATCAGGTGATGCCATGGATAGGACAGATAACCCATTCTCTGCTGCCTGGACTACTACATCTGTATGCGGCGTCCCTGTATATGTCGTATTGTTATGGCCTCCGTGTGTTTTGCTCTGATCTTGGCTTCCATCCCAGTTCTTAAAAATAATTAGTACACAAAGGAAAATGTGCAGCTAATGCACTGCCGTGATCTGCTACCTCCTCGCTCCACAGTACACTGCACTAAACGTTCATCATCCTCAATGGAGTGGCCTCCCAACAAATGGGGGGTGTGCGAATCCCACAATGTGAGGCACCACAGCTTCCTCAGCTACATGGCAGTGTAATGTTGTCCTCCGTTTCCTCTTTGTACTTGTAGACCTATTGCATTTCCTGCTGGTTAGGGTAGTCCTACTGTATGTAACATGCTGATGTTGGATCTTGGATGATTATTACCTTTTCTTTTTAACCATGTGATGACCAGACGTTTAATATGGTCACAGAGTACATCAGCAGGGGTGTGGTTGGGCCACTGTGTTGCTGCCCCTACAGATGCCGTATGTATACTAAGAAGCTCACGTTCATCTTGACAGATCTTGTTTTGCAGCAGTAGATCAGTTTATAAGGTCGGACCTTTGTGGTGGGTTTCTCTGGTTTTGCTGCATCTGCTGTCCATGAAGGGACCTGTCTGAGTGATGCCAAGTCTTATAAAAAAATTTCAGAATGGTGTTAAAATACACCCTGATCCGGTCACGATAGGCGACCCGCCTTAGCCACTATCTAAGAGATCATTTCTGCATGTTGCGAGAACTGCGGCCGAGTGTCAGGGGATTGGTGAGGCTTTAAATGGTTTCCACAGACTTGCATAAATCCATAATACAAGTGAAGATAAGAAACTTTGTAATATATCTTATTAGAGGGGGAAAAAAGCCTCATTCTCAACTCACAAGACATCACCCCCCCCCCTAGCTAGTGCACTGATCACAACCACTACTTCAGTCTGTCTTGAGGGAGGCAGAGACCCAGATGCATTTTCAGCTTCACTGAGTGATCAGGTTTCAGGTGCTGCCCAGAGAAGTCTATAGAGAGAAGGAGGGAGAAAAGACAGGAAAAACCACTTATCAGTAAATGTTTTATTGTTGCATGGCACCCCACTGCTGGTCCTGTATAATGTCCTCCATGCTGTCACTTCTGCTTTGGAGGATGTGCTATGGAGAGGGGAGGAGAGCAGACTCTCCTCTCTGTGTGCAGTGTACAGGAGACATCAGAGTAGCTAGTCTCCACGCCCACTCCCATGGCTCAGTCATTTATATCATGCTGGAAAACCGCACACAGAACTTTCTATCACAGGCAACACACTTCTGATACTGAATCTTATACCTCTCTATCACATGCATAATAGTATATGCTACACGGGTCTCAGATCAGTTTTGCTATTGTGCTTGCGCCTTGACTATGGCTTAAAATGCGTCACACTAAGGTTATGGTACAAATGATCAGAGGACATGTCCTGTTTTAATGCAGTTGACTTGTGCATGGCTGGCACTTCTGCAGGCTATTTAGTGGATGTGATGAATCTCGATGTTAGAAACGGACCCGGATTCTTATCGTCCAGTCACACCAGGCAGGTTTTTTCTTCAGTGGCTTTGATGACGCTGAGCTGTCACCAGAATGGAGGAGACTTGTGTTTACACACACATTCTTGTCAGTAGGTTGTCAGATGTTTTTGTGAATTCCCAGCAATGTGGCTCTTATGTACTGTTATTAAAGGGTGAACCTGCTGACTACCTCTTCTGAGGTTATGGTAGCTGGAGCCAAAAGTTGTCAATGATTAGTTTTAGAAAAAAACAAAAGGAACTTCACAATTCGTCTGGACAGGAGTGGTTCTCTCTGGTCCTGCTTCCTACCTCTTCCTCACACAGCAGTCAAGTCTTCTACTCTAATAGGACAACAAGGTTAAACGGTTGAGCCAAGTTTAGAAGTTATCCCCTACCCACCAACTCCTCTGTGGTCCTGTTCCTCCAACTGAGTTGTGACAGGACCATGGAGGAATGGTGTGACCATGGGTATAATGGTGGGGGGGGGGATATATCTATTGATTCAAAGATGACTTCTTCTCTGAGAACAGACTTTCCCATTTCTCTATTCAGCCCAGGCGTCACTCACGACGCTTTCTTCAGGTACAGTTCGTCCGCTGAGGTTACTTTCCAGACATCTTAGGTTCCTCACTTTTGCAATATTCTTTCCACCTTCTCAGCTCAAACTCCTCATCCCTAACCACCTCCTCTTAGAGCCCCCATCACATAGGATAAGGCCAGCCTCTACAGCCCGTTCAATGTTTGCTAAACCCAAATCATACGGGCAACCTCATGTTGCCAGTTTCCCTGGTGCTACCCATAAGATACCACCCATTAAGCATGTCATCCTCAAGCCAATAGCTCACTGCTCAAGCCGATGCCACTTTCAAGCTACCACCCACGGTTTATGTGAATATCAAGCCACCATGAAGGCACAAGGTGTTCTTCTAATGCTATCCTCCAAATATGAAAGCTCACCCACTCCAGGGGGTGTTAACTTCTACTCCTATCTGCCCATCTCTCTCAGTAAACCCAAAGGCCAAGACCAACCCCCCCTCCCCACCCGCCATTCCCTACTCTGATGCCAACTTGTAGTCCTCAGCACCCACTTCCCACTATGGGTCCTTCTCCCTGAGTAGGCACACACGTTTGTGCTGTACCCTGGCTGTTTTACTGGCAATGCAGGTTACCCGTGTCCCCATTTGTCAGCTCTAACGATTGACCCTGCAAGATAAGGAGGGGGTAAATTGAAGTTCATCGTCTGGGCAGCCACAGATTTGGGGAACACTGCCCTATAGAGTAAGGACCTGGAATTTGGAGACTGCCCCAGTCAGTATGGAACGTCTCTCCAGGTAAGGCCTCATGCACACGACAGTGTCTGTTTTGCGGATCCGCAAAATACAGATACCAGCCATGTGAATTCCACATTCTCTGTAACGGAACGTCCGGCCCATGATAGATCAGTCCTATCCTTGTCCGTGAAGAACATGTTTTTTAATTTTTTTGCCGGGCCGTGGAACAGACGTGCGGATGCGCACAGAACACAGGTGTGCTTTCTGCCTCTTTTGACCTGCAAAAAATGCAGCTTGGATGCAGACTGAAACCACGGTCGCGTGCATGACGCCTAATGTGAATATTTCTGATAATAGCCAGAGCCTTACTTTGAATGTATCTGCTATGCTGTTGTTTCGTGTGACCTAGTGTGGTACTGCACACCAGATGATGCTGCATGTTCTGTATTCTCACCATGTGTGTTAATTTTCATAATTGTGCTCATTGAATAGTTTCCAACGAATGGATTAGATGGCGTTTAATAGAGAAATCCCAGGATTTAAAGGAGTTATCCGATGATTGATGTAAAAAATGAACATCAGGCATCATATAGTACATAAAACCTCTTTCTCACAAAGTTAGAGCCAGCCCTGTACCTCACATAGGTCCAGATATCTGCCCATTCATTGCTCCAATTGTTCTGCTACGTTTATTTCAGGCTGGCATAACAGGGGGTGTGTCCTTTTCCATAGAGGTTTTCTTTTTGCTGTAACTGCCACAGCATCTAACAGACGATATATGGCTGGTGATAGTTGAAGGTTTAAACTGAGCATGTGCGACCACCTTGGTAAGGTGGACCAAGAATTGAGGAAAAGAACAACCAGCAGATGGTGCTATACAGATACATTTTATTACATTTTTAATTATATGCAGCTACAAAAGTATTCAGATCCAGGTGCAGGTTTGAAAAATGTAGAATATTTTTCATGGGACAACCCCTTGAATGCCTAACCTCTTTTGACAGGACATAGAACTATAGCTGGTTGTTTTGTGCTTTGTAGCGTTACTCTAAAGTGTATAAACCCCTATATGTGATGTAAAGATATCATTACTGGAGCAATTAACAGGCTAGTGACTGTCCTCCTTTTGATTATCAGGTTTTTGGGTCCAAATTATTTACCGGTTAAATGGTTGTCCAACATTCAAAAACATTTTTTACAGGGAGGCCGAAAGGTATATGAGTTTTTGGTCCGACTCTAGACATCCCTGCAAATCAGCTGTTTAAAGGGCCACGGCACTCAGGATTTACCAGACACAACTCTTTTAGTTGTGGTAGTGCAGCTCAGTCCTATTCACTTGGATGGGCAAAGTTCTACTGAATTGTAATACCTGGCACAACCACTGCTAAAAAAAACCCGGAGCTGTCTGGTAAACAACAGAGGGGTCACGGCACTCACCGGAGCACTGTGACCCCTTCAGACAGCAGATCAGTGGATGTGACTAGGCCATTAAAGAGGTTTCTGGGTTAGAAGTTATCCCATATCCACAGTATAGGAAGTAACTGTACTGGGCCCGGTGCCCCCCAGTAAATAGTGACACTGCTATGTTGATCCAAAAAGAGGCAAAAGCAAAAAGTGCAGTGGTACAGATGCCAATTTTATTGTCAAGTGAAATGGAACAGATATCGTACACGTGCAATAACAATCGTAATACATCGGATCTATAGTCCTAAGTCGGTGGTCTCCAAACTGGTGGAAGTTGTAGTTTCCCAACAGCTGGAGACCACTTCCCTAAGGACGCACACACACTGCAGTGCACTGGACAGGCCATGTACCCCTCCATAAACATGCTTTTTCATGCCTAGGACGCTGGCGGGTGCGATAGTCTGTAAGCACTGCTGCCTGCATCCTATTACCATGGTAACCAGGCCAGGGATGAGGGCTCCTAAACCCTGGCCAATTGGATGTCATTCACATCACATGATCGGTGATGCCCCATAAGGCCTGTAAGTGTGACCTGTTTGAGCAGACAACTGCTGGCCACAGTTGCCTGTGAATTTGGTCTTCTGTACCCCACTGATTGGACTACTCTTTTCTGGATTTGGACCTGACTGCCGACTTTGCTTGTTTCTTCTGGCTTGACTTCTGCCTGGACTTTTACTTGTTTCTTTCTTGCATGTTGGACTTTGACGTATGTTCTCGTGTTTAGAGCCTGGCTTGGTTTTGTATTTCCCTTTTTAGTTTCTGATTTGGCTGTGATTGCACTCTCCTGGTGTTGACGTAGTCCGTCTGGTTACGTTCTGCTGGTGCTAATGTTTGTTCTCTTTCCTTCTGGTGCCTGTCTGTCATTACATTTGTTAATTCCTCCCTGTGTTTTTTTTCGTAATAAGTTCCAGCATTTAATCAGGGAGAGACAGTCGTCCAGTTGTGGGCCGTCACCTAGGACAGAACGTACAAGTTGGTAGGGACAGTGATTTGGGTGGAGTTGGAGATGACTGTTTCTCCCTGTAACACATGCACTCTCTGCTCAGCCCAGCATACATGTTTTCTTCTTAGAGCTGTCAATCACTGCATAAAACCGCCCACTGGACTCCTGAGCTCAGACTGAGCAGAAATTTAAATAAATATATCGTAAGCTACACTGAATCTTTTTGTCATGAGCTCACCTGGGGATGGTCCTGTGGCAGATCCTGTCCCTGGGAAATGCAAGATGCTTGGCCTCTCAGGGAGCAGAGGCATTGAACCCAGTCAGATGTGGCTTCAGTGTCACATGCTTTCTGCCAGAGGGAGATTTAAATGTGAAGCTGGCGGCAACAGATGCCTGTGATTGGTTTTCTAAGCCTCACTAGTGTAAACTCTGGTACTCTGGACTTTTGTATTGTTTCTGACCTTGGTCCTGAATGCTATGATCTGATATTTGACTGATTATACGGTGTTTGCATCTTGTCTTGGTTCTGATGGATCTCTCCAGTTTGACCTGATTTTGACTCTGTTTTGTTTTTTATTTTCCTTCATTTGTATTTTCCCTCCTAGGCTCCAGCACCTAGTCAGAAAGGGACTGTTGTCCAGTTGTGTTCCATCACTTTAGGACAAGTCAGGCAAGTAGGTAGGGACAGTAGTGCAGGCTTCACAACTCCCTACCATGACACTTTTCCTACCAAAATATATCAGTTGTGTCATCTACTTTTGTTTTATAAGATGCTGTCTACACATAGCGACATGTCCGACTTCCTTCCATAGTGACAAGTTCCCTTTAAAAATGAAAACTCCCTCCCTCTTGCTGATGGTTCAGCAGTGTTATGGGTACAGTCATTGGTATAAATGATCATTAGACAGCTCCCTACTATATATCATTTCTACGTCTATGGCTCTGTTTGCCAAGCCCTAAATGTTGATCTGCTGCGCTGTATGAACATGCAAGCAACAAAAAGGCACAGGCTTAAACTTGCTGCTGGAAATTGCCAGTCAGAGGCATGCAGGTATCACCTTGAGCCTCCATGTCGGTCATGATCCGAGGAACAGAACAAGATGATGAGCTGAGAAAACTGATGTACTTTGTTTTTTTTTAATTTTTTTTAATGTGGTGACACTATCTATTCCTGGATAACCCCTTTAACAATGCGCTTGATACTGTAATATGTAAGATGTAATCTCTGCTTATTTAAAACCACTTAATGCAAAATGGCTTACACGTATGTCATTGGATGCCTTATCTCATTACTTTACATGCGGTGACCCTACTCATGGGGACATCCGTTGTGGCAACCCGATCACTGCATAGGAGGACGGCTGTGATTGACAGCTACACTGCCCAGCCAGACGTTTTCCACGAGGTTAATTTATAATAAAACTTGCTATACAAAGATTTTATTGTATAACTCACCCGCTATACTAAATCTTTATTTACATGCAATTACAAAAGTATTCAGATCTAGGTGCTGCTTCAAATAATGCCAAATATTTTTAGTTGGGCAACACCTTTAAGAGATGTAGCAGTCCTCCGCCTTCTATTAACTAAAGCCAAAATCCTCATTTAGCGACCCCTTTTCCTATTTGTTGCAGAGATGTTGTTTGGTTATTTTTTTTTATGGTAAATTTCTGAAATAATTTCCATTCTCTTAAGCCGCCCATACACACAAGGTAACTGCCAGCCCAACGATCTCGTTCAGTGGACAGCTATCTCTTCCGATACATATGTATGCGTATGTAGTGAATAGGAGAGGGTAGGAAGCCGCTACCAGGCACCTCTATTAGAGGTGAAGAATTGGGCCTGTGGAAATCCATCATCTTTCATTAGGGGAGAGTCGGGAGGCCCCATTACACTCTAGCTCAAGGATCAGCAACCTTCGTCACTCCAGCTGTTGTGAAACTACAATTCCCAGCATTCTTTGATAGTTCTGAGAAGAGCAGAGCAAGCATGGATGCTGGGAGTTGTAGTTTCACAACAGCTGGAGTTCCAGAGGTTGCAGTGCTCCAGACAAAAAAATACCTAGGAGCCATTGGCTCCTGAACTGAAAAATTTAGGAGCCAAGTTAAATTTTTAGTCGCCAAATTTAAATACATATAATTAAAAAAAGACTTAGAGGAGAAGATGGAATGTCGGGCCCATAATAGAACAGTCCTATCCTATTTTTGGGGGGACAAGGTGACTAAAAAATGGCGAATTGTGCGGATTTTATTTTTTTTCTGTTACGTGTTCTCTACATAGGAGATTTTTAAAAAATATTTCAATAGTTTGGTCTTTTCGGACGTGGCGATATGTATTTATTGTTAATATATTTTATATGTAAAATTGGGAAAGGGGGTGATTAAGGGGCCGTTCAGACTGCCGTAGTAATGCGCATCTGCTCCGCAATACCACGGATGCTGCCCGGCGTGTGTTCCACAATTTGAGGAACACACGGCCCGGCGCCCCGTTCAAAATGCCTATTCTTGTCCGCTGTTGCAGACAAGAATAGGACATGTTCTGTAATTTCTTGCAGAGCCACGGCAAGTTCGCACGCCGCCCATTGAAGTGAATGCGGCCGCATCTATTCCGCAAAATTGCAGAATAGATGCGTGCGCATATACACGGTCGGGGGCGCGCAGACAAGGGTGAGGGGCCCAGACAAGGGCCGGGGGCACAGGCCAGGAGGTACAGATAAGGGACAGGGGGGCTCAGACAAGGGACAGAGAGGTGCAAACGGGCTGGGCGAACACAGGCCAGGGTCAGGAGGTACAGATAGGGGCCGGGGGAACACAGGCCAGGGCCAGAGGGGCAAAGACAGGTGCCGGGGGAGGCACAGAATTGCCCAGGGGGGTGCATAGAGGGGCCAGGGATGGCACAGGCCAGGGGGGCAGAATTGAGGGCCAGGGGCTACACTGAAAGGGCCAGGGGGGGACAGGCAATGCGCACATACCTTAAAAGGAGGTATGAGTGATGTGCGCTGGCTGTGCCGCTTCGGTGCTGCTCCTCTTACCGGCTGCCGCGCTTCTCTCTCCAGTCAGGGCAAGAACTTAGTAGGCGGGCTTAATTAGCATAGCGGGCTAGTGGACGGGGTCGCGCACTATGCTGGCAGAGACAGGCAGTAGGAAGGATCAACAGGGAGGAGGGGGGGCACCCGCCTGCTGTACTTTTATTAAACATAGTTCTCATCACTGGTGGCACAGTGCGCCCTCCCCTCGTCCGCCCCTCTCATTGGTGGCGCAGTGCGCCCTCCCCTTTCCCATTGGTGGCAGTGGCAGCAGCAGCACAGGGGGGGCGGAACAGACTGCTTCCTTCTCCCCTGTGCTGCTGAGGGAACATGGAGAACGCTGACATCAGCGCGCACCATGTTCTATGATACTAGGCTGCGCAGTAGCGCAGCCTAGTATCGGCAAATGCTAGTCGGTTCCAGGCGCAAATGGCGACAAGAGTAAAAAGTCTTGTCGCCATTTGCTAATTCTGAGTCACATTGGCGACCATTTTGGTCGCCATCTGGAGCCCTGGGTTGCCTACCCCTGGTCTAGCTAGTCGGCCAGTTCCACTAAATTGTAGAGGTTTAGCTGACATGGTGCAGGCTGCTGAGTGGTAGGGTGTGAACGGGTGCCTGACCTTACAAGCAATAAAGCTGCTGTTTTTCTACTTGAAAGTCAAACGTGTTAACCATTTACTGCTGTGAGGTAAAAATTGTCTTCTTCGCAATGTGCTGAACTAGTAGAGCAGAATCCACAGAGCTAAAATATATTGAAGTACAAGCCATGCCATGTAAAATGTGCGCCTCAACTGAAGTCAGGGGCTGGTGGAGACTTCAATGTTCTTCGACTTTAGAAAACTGGAGTAGATCATGATAAACCTGGCCAGGCCGGCTGAGGAACGTCACTTGAGCAAAATATTTTGCGCAAGTGCTATTGAAAAATTTGCAAACATGCAGTTTGCGACTTTTTCACGCCATCTTATGATAAATCTGGTCCACAGTCTCCTGCGCTGTTCCACCTCTTTGTGCAGGACATATTGTTCATCTCCGGGGTAATACACTTTATACAAGCTGTAATCGAGGTCAGAAATTACGTTAGAAGCCTGTGTGAAGGAAGCGCTGGCCTTGCTTGCTTTGGTAGGAGATGCTGGTCGGGAAGTGTGAGGGTCATGTTTAATATTGACACAGCCCCTTGAGAATTCAGTCTGGAACCTGCATGGAAGAATACTTGTGAGGATCACGGCTTGTGCCAAAGAATGCGAATTATTCCGGTAGCAGAAAAGGCATGACCTTCTGTTTTCTGCAGGCGGCGGAGACTGTTTATACTGGGTGTTGATATGAGGCGGCCTCTGGCGCCCCCCCTCTGCACCGCCGCCTCATGCCAGTTCTATTTCTGTCCTTATGTTTTAGAGCTGAAGGGGATGGGGCCTGTGTAAGAAGAGGTCTCCATGTCTGTCTGCTTCAGAAGCTCTGATCTACATCAAGAACAAGTTAAACGACTTACACCGAAGTGAGGGAATTTACCATCTTGGTTCTTCTCAAACCCTGAGACCTGTAGTCACCGTCAGGGTGGCTCAGTGCTTGCTCCATGGGGTAGATGTTAAAGTTGGACCAGACTTTTATGAATTCCTGATTCATTGTCCTTCACAAGACATCCCCCCCCTTGGGATACCCAGCAATCGCCTGTAATCTGCAGGAGATCATGGAAGAAAGCATTGGATTCCCTGCAGCGCCACCACAGGAGAAATGATGCATTACAACGTGCCCGTCTGTCTAATGCAGTGATTTTCAACCAGTGTGCCTCCAGCTGTTGCAAAACTACAACTCCCACCATGCCCTTCTGTAGGCTGATAGCTGTAGGCTGCCTGGGCATGATGGGAGTTGTAGTTTTGCAACAGCTGGAGGCACACTGGTTGAAAATCACTGGTCTAATGCATTAATTTTCAAGGTCCTACACGCAAAAGAGAGGATCTTGCTGGGCACTCTACTCCAGCCAATTGATCCTTGAAGAGTCAATACTGACACTAATCTGCATAACTAATCATTTCCTAAAGAGTTGTAAAGTCCAATTTATGTATGAGATAGCCAAGGTGATTGTCTATAAAATGATGGAAGTCTCATGTTCTAAGCTGTAGTGGACGGTGAGATATGGAGCCTGAAAGTCAAAAGTTCAAAACATTGTTACCCTTTTGCTCATCGGTGTACATTGTTAAAGGGAACTTGTCATGTTTTAGACTGTTCAAATTGTGTTTGCCTTAATTTAAATAGTACCTCTCTTGTGTCTGTCCCACATACAGATCCTGAAAAAAGTACTTTAGAAAGTTGTTCAAATTAGCTGTGGAGATACAGCCGCAGGTGCCCAAGTCCCTCAGCTATGTGTCCAGATTACTGTTCCCCTTGCAGTCCTCTGGCCCGCCCTCCTCTCCTACTTTGTCCTACTCCTGTCGCTCGGAAATCTTGCGCAAGCGCACTGCTCTGCCCGTGGGCAGATTCACCGATCTTAACAGTGCTCAGTCCTGGTGGTGACTGGTGCTTGCGCAAGATCTCCAAGTTTGAGGAGGAGATCTAAGTAGGAGAGGAAGGCGGGCCAGAGGACTGCAAGAGGAGCAGTTATCCGGGCACATAGTTGAGGGGCTTAGGCACTTGCAGCTGTAACAATGGCCATGGGCACTTGCGACAGCTAATTTGCATAACTTTATAAAGTACTTTTTTCAGGATCTCTACGTGGGACAGACACAAGACAGGTACTATTTTAAAGAGGACCTCTCCCCGCTCCTGACATGCCTATTTTAATAGCTTCATGCATTCCCCATGTACTAACAATTCTGGAACATCTATTCTTATGTCTCTGTGTTGTGTCATTCCTTTATTATTTGCACTAGAAGTTATGAATGAATTGCTATTAGTCTTCAGTAAAGGAACAGAGGGGAGGTGACCAGTTGGGGGTGTGTACCTGCACAGTCTGACTCTAGCCAATCAGTGCTGCCATGTTCAGTCTGTGCAGGTACACGCCCCCAACTGGCCACCTACCCTCTGTTCCTTTACTGAAGACAAATAGCAATTCATTCATAACTTCTAGTGCAAATAATAAAGGAATGGCACAACATAGAGCCATAAGAATAGATGTTCCAGAATTGTTATTACATGGGGAATGCATGAAGCTATTAAAACAGGTATGTCAGGAGCAGTGAAAGGTCCTCTTTAATGGGTGGCAAACGTTCTATAATGCAATCTGAGTGATCTAAAACGCTAGTAGGTGACAGACTCCCTTTAAAAGGGGGAATTTATTATGAGGGCAATATTTGAAGTCAGTTTTGGTGTACTTGGCGGCAAATTTATGAAATGTTGCACATTATTAAAATTGAGACTTTTTTTGCAACTTTTTAAAAAGTTGCAATGATAAATATGGAGTTTAACAAACATACCAAACCATGCCCATGGTGTGAAAACTCAATGCTGCAATTTTTATTTGTTTTTGTGCAAATAGGCTCTGCAACATTTTAGGCTGTTTTCCATCTTTTTTGTAAAGTTGCAAAGCCTAATTCCATCTTTTTGAAGGCGGAATTCTGAAGTGCAGGGAATGATGATTTCCCCCTGTATTAGTATCGCTACATCTAGAAGTGGCTGCACCTGCTATTACATTTCAGCTGTAATATTAGGCACATCCACTCAAGTACATAGTTGTAGTCTAGTAAGGAATGAACAATGCCTTGAAACGGCTGAACCCCTAATGTATGGTCGATCCTGATTATCACTTCTTAAAGGGCTTGTCCAGGAATAAACAGAAAATGTATGAATAATAGTGATCATCTCACTGCCTCTTGTGTGTCTGGTGCAAGGAGATCAAAACATGGATCGGCAGCAGGATCGAACCAACGTTTGAGGAATAACATACATTTATCTGTTCAAAGCGTGTTAGCATCTTTTTACCTTGTCATATTTTTAAGGATATGACAATAAACACTTTTGATGCTTTATGGAGTGCTCTCTTCTTGTCCATGGCTTGCTTACTTCCTCTCAGGCATGACCATGGTCCCCTGCTCCGCTGCAGCCAACCACTGGCTTCAATGAAGACACGTCTCTTGTGGAATGCTTGGTACGACTTAGGCTACTTTCACACTAGTGTTTCTATTTTCCGGTATTGAGATCCGTCATAGGATCTCAATGCCAGAGAAAAATGCTTCCGTTTTGTCCCCATTCATTGTCAATAGGGACAAAACTGAACAGAAAGGAGTGCTCCAAAATGCATTCTGTTCCGTTTGGTTGTGTTCTCATACCGGAGAGCAAACTGCAACATGCTGCGGTTTTCTTTCCGTCATGGGATGCGGAGCAAGACGGATCCATCATAACCCACAATGCAAGTCAATGGGGACAGATCTGTTTTCTCTGACACAATCCAAAACGGATCAGTCCCCTATTGACTTTCAATGGAGTTAATGACAGATCTGTCTTGGCAATGTTAAAGATAATACAACCGGATCCGTTCATAACAGATGCAGATGATTGTATTATCAGTAACGGAAGCGTTTTTGCTGAACCCTGCCGGATCCAACAAAAACACTAGTGTGAAAGTAGCCTTATTTGGCGCAATGTTCTCAATGCTAAAAAACATCTAGATTGTGGCATCGATAAATGGTCTAATTAGGTACAGGGGTAGACCCTCTGAAATGCAGCACTTGTGTGTGATCACACTTCAGTCAACCTTCAGTCAGTCCAACTACATGGATTAGGTATATTTGCAAGATTTTATGTAACCATTTGTACTTTAAGATGTGTGTCAGTCATGTCATAAGATGTATCAATTCTATTTGTGGATTTAACTTGACTGCCATGTGTTTTCTATGAATCTAAGCTTTAAAACAAGACCAGTATCATGATCCTAGCTGCTTTTCAACCTAATAATCAGGCCAAGCGTGAAATCTGCAGATATATTTAGCCCTCACTGGGCGGTCTTATGGCTATAGCGCTGGATTTATCATAGCCAACACTGTCATCCTGGTCTTGTTTTAAAGCCTAGATTGTCAGCTTTGATGTTGCCCTTCTCTATAGCTGCTGCGCAACCTAATATACAACCATCAGCCGCAAGTACTATGAGGTATGTCCTTGGCTACTGAAGTGCCACCCTGCAAGGAAATGTGAGATACAACCTTGGAAGGGAAATAGTTAATGCTGCAGCATGCAAAGGCATTTTAGGTGATTTTATGCTTCCATACATCAGTTTGGGGATTTCTTGTGCGCTGAAGTTGGCAGTGGCTGTGCCATTTTCCTTTGTATCGTGATTCTTGTAAGAGGATGACTTGAAAGAAACCTTATTAGTTCATTGCGCTGCAGTCTGGAAACGGAAGAAGTGACTTTGTGAGAACATGTAATTTTTTTTTTTTTAACTTGTACTTCTCAACTTTTTTTTTTTTTTAAGACCTAAATTCCTCACTTTGTATCCACCTTTTCTTTACGTGATACATCCGAGGCTTAGGGGTCTGGGCAGGGACTTCCTTTCTCATTGTCCAACACCACTTGACATTTTCATTGTTTTGTCTCCAAATCTCTTTCTTCTCCATGGTTTCCAAGTTGCAGGGCTAAAGAATATTAGTATCTGTGTCTCCAGTAGATGTACCAAGCCCTTTCCTCACAATACGACTTATTTATTCAAGTAGCTGAGGCTTGTTCCGCTTTCCCCTTTGTATTAAAGTATATGCTCAACCTGGGGGGGACCAGCTGAATTATCAACTGAAATTGAAGGGCGCCTATGATTTTAGCAAGCTTTTGACACGTCAGAAGTTTCGGAGTGAGTGGTGTAAGGATTTGCAGAAAGACCTTAGACCTTCTATGATTCTTTACACCGTTCTAAGAGGAGAGCCTGACAGAAACGACGGCACTCAGCTGAGCACTTCAGTCCATCTTTTCTGTCTGGGTCAGGGGCGTAGCTATAGGGGGTGCAGAGGTAGCAGTCGTTACCAGGCCCAGGAGCCTGAGGGGGCCCAAAGACCCATGTGCCACATAAGACACACAAAGCACTGAGGGAAGGGGGGCCCAAGCTGAACTCTTGCACCAGGGCCCATGAGCTTTTAGCTACGCCCCTGGTCAGGGACCACAGGTTACTGCAATGCTGTCTTGGTGTTTTGGCATCAGGCACATCACGCACCAGCCACTTTTGTTAGGCATGGATCCTATGGCAAATAGTGCCTACATTTGGTCGTTCTTCATGATTAAGTTGGTATGCCAGCCATGAACTGGTGTACCCTGGAGCAGTGTTCCCCCAACTCCAGTCCTCAGGACCCACCTACCGGTCATGATTTGAGAATGCCCTACAGATTGAAGACCTGTGGTAAGTCCTGATGCATGGACACTAATTCTATCACCTGCTGAATACTAAGGAAATCCTGAAAACCTGACCGTTAGGTGGGCCCTGAGGATTGATGCTGAGGAACACTGCCCTGGAGTACAACGTGCTAAATGGATTAAGAGATGCACACCTCTTAATAAGTTTGGCACATCTCAAACAAGTTCTCCAGTAGACTAAAACAAAAAGAAATCATGTTATGCTCACCCCATTCTCCAGAGTCCTCCTCTGCCACCCTGGTCCAGTCCTCCTGCCGCTGCTTGTTTACAGAATGCAGCGGTGACGTTCCGTTATACAACGTGTGACCACTGCAGCCAATCACTGTCATCTGGATTAGACTGTTGAGAACAGTGATTGGCTGCAGAGGTCATTTGCAAAAAAAAAAGGGGGGTCAGTCAGCACATCCCAGTGTGCAGGTGCACGCTGCCATGGCTAGATACGCAAAGAAAAAAAATAATACAATGCAACAGCACTCTGAAAACCAAATAAAGTACAAAAATGCCATAGTAATAGAAAGTATTCTGGTGCTAATGCTACGCTTATTTGGTAAATTTGAGATTCTTGGCAAATATATTTTGTACAAAATTATTTGGGCCTGTCTGCCAAACGTCAAGGTGATCTCTGTTAGAGGGGAACCTAACACTAAATGCTACCTTTTATGTGTCATTACGTCCAACATAAAATTTTATCTTGGCCGTTATGGCAGCCACAATACTTTCTATTACTATGGCAATTTTGTACTTTATTTGGTTTGCAGAGTGCTGTTGCATTGTATTTTTTGTCATTTGTTATGTACCAGCAGGAGGACTGGACCAGGACTGCAGAGGACGACTCTGGAGAAAGTTGAGTATAACATGATATTATTTTGCTTGTTTTAGGCTATTGTAGGGTTTGTTTGAAACTTGCTGACCCCTCCCACTCCCTTTAAACCTCATCCTTTCAAAAGTGTCGAGGTGGAATTTAAAATTTTTTTTTACAAATATGACCTATGACGCAGATCACTTGATAAATAACCCCCTATATATCTTGGCTGGCTTTGGAGGAAGGTTATGTACAGATGTCATGAAGTACTAACACGTATTCAGTAGTCACAAACCTCAGTTTTACAACCTTTTAAATGCCATTGTGACTTTTTTTTAGTTGCAACAGACCTGCTCCAGGCCATAAATGAAATGCCTGCTCCGGTATCACTTGGCCCATCACGCCGATCTTGATAAATCAGGGCCATAATGTCTATGGTAAAATCTAGGAATAATGGTATGGGTTCGGTTGTCTGGGTTTAGGCCTCCTCCAACATCAGTGCCTGGTCTCACAAATGTTTTTGTGGCTGGAGAAGCACAACGTCCCACACACCCAAGAGCCCGAGCACCTTCACTTGCTCACCACTGATCTAGAAAGATCTAAAAAAAGGCCAGAGAATATAAAGAGCTTTATTTGTGTGTATAAATCATCTTGTACTTGGTCTAAACGTATTTTGAGTGGGTGTTTCCTACTCAGAGCACAAAATTGGATTTCACGTAATTAGATCTAAATATATTGGTTTCCAAGGAAGCTGTAATGGATGTGACTGTCTGGGTCATGGTTAATCGGCTCGGCATAGTAGGATTTTACAGCTAAGTACCATAAAAAGGTTAGTCTTATTTAACTTTTATTTTCATAAACCCCCTCCAAGCAATTAGCTTTTTTTTTTTTTTTTTTTTTTTTTTTTTCTCAAATACAACATTTTTGAGAGGTATTCCCATCACATTTCCACCTTTTCAGTAGGCCATTCAAGTTTAAAGAGGTTCTGAGAGATTAGGAACCCATTTTTATATGAGTAGGCAGGGGTTAAAAAAAAAAAAAAGTCCACCTGTCACTGGGGCTCCGGGTCCAGTATCATGGTCCCTTCTGCTTTACTTTCGATCCCCACTGGAGGAAAAGGGAGCATGGTGCTGGGCTGGGAGAACTGGTAAAGTGAGTTGTTGTTTTTTTTTTTTTTCCAACTTCGGCACCCTGCCTGTCCATTTTAAAGGGCTTATCCCATGATTAATGTAAAAAATGAAAATCGAACTTCAAAACATACATGACAAAGCTAGAACCAGTCCTGTACCTCACATGGATTCAGAGATCTCCACATTCATTGCTCTGCTAGATTTATATCAAGCTGGAAGCTCAAGGGAGTGTCCTTTTTCAGGGGGCTTGTCTTTCTTATGTAAGTCTCTCCCTATCACAGCTTAGGAGACAGTTGAAGGAGAAGACTGAGCATGTGCAGCCATCTCAGTGAGCATGACAAAGCAATAAGAAAAAATCAAACAGCAGGTGGCGCTATACAAATACATTATATTGAATAACTCCGGAGCCATAATACATTTATAATTACATGCAATTACAAAAGTATTCAGATCCAGAGGCTGGTTTGAAAACTGTAGAATATTTTTCATAGGGCAACCCCTTTAAAAGCAATTCCCAGTCTCAGAGAACCCCTTTAAGGGACCCATGGAAAGAGAATAGGTGGTTAATGTATGGCTGTTGATTGAGACCCCTATCAACCATTCAAACAAGGGTCCTTGTCATGTATGTAAGATGGAGGTGCAGTAGAGTAGTGGCTAAGCATGTGCGTGAGGAGGAGCAGTGTGTCCGGACGACCTTTCTGGTAATTGTTGTGAATAGAGGAGAAATGTATTCAATGGTACAAACCCCTTTAAGAATCATTCAGAGCCATTATTCATTTTATAAAGTAATTTTAGGGTGGTCATACACATTAGAGGAATGTTGGTGGATCCGGTAGGTCTGGGCGACTATCTATTTTGGGGTGTCCAATGGTAGATGTATGGGGTAAAGAAGGATCGGGCATGTTGGATTTCAACATACCCGATCTTTATGTTGTTAAGGGGCAGATAAGACACCACCAATGGAGTCCGGCCTATGAGGGGCTTTGGAAGGAGTAACTGCAGGACGAACGAATGATTGTCCAACAGCTATGTAAGGTCTTTACTGACTTTGTGGTACTTGTTTTTTCTTTTGTCTTGTAAGGCTAAGGGTTAAAATGGTCAAAATCCTGCAATAAAACATACCTTTATGAGTGCCCAAAATACGTAAAGGAGTTCTCCAGCTTCAGGACCTCCGTGTGACCCACCATAGAGGGACTCTTGGTTCAGTTACTTCTAATCCTCCATATACATCCACATTGATTCACATGATGCCAGCCATTAATCTGTTTTATCCAGTGAAATCAATGGGAAAAGTAGCTGAAACTTCTCAGCCTTGACTGGATAATTTTCTGCTTAAAATAGACAAACGAACTGAATTGTGCATTCGTGAGATGAGATCATGCAGTAGATAAATGCCGGGCTCTCAAGGCAAGGAATTGTATAAATTTATAATCCGCCTCCCAATCCACCGTCGTTGTGGATCCATCAGCAGCCTGTATTCTGCCTGTGGAGCAGCACACTGTCCTCTGATGGACTGATAGGGTACCTGCTGGGAATGTAAAGGATCTGCTGTATCACTGCAGGAAACTGCTTTAAAGAGGACCTTTCACGACTTTTAAAAAATGAATCTGCACTATCTACCTGATAGTGCGTCCCCCACTGATGCCAGCAGCGTTGTTTTCTTAGCAAATTGTCCCCCGGTGGCTTCACACGGGCCCCCCGTTCTTCGGTCCGGCTTTATGCTAATTAGAAGGCATCGGAACAGGGAGGAGGAGACTCCCTGTTCCTCAATGGGCGTTGCTTCTGCCCTGCTGTGAGCGCTGTCCAATCAGAGCGGACCGCTCACAGCAGGGTTGAACTCCTTCGGCCCTGCTGTGAGCGGTCCGCTCTGATTGGACAGCGCTCACAGCAGGGCAGAAGCAACGCCCATTGAGGAACAGGGAGTCTCCTCCTCCCTGTTCCGATGCCTTCTAATTAGCATAAAGCCGGACCGAAGAACGGGGGGCCCGTGTGAAGCCACCGGGGGACAATTTGCTAAGAAAACAACGCTGCTGGCATCAGTGGGGGACGCACTATCAGGTAGATAGTGCAGATTCATTTTTTTAAAGTCATGAAAGGTCCTCTTTAAAGGGGTTCTTCGGGAATTAAGAAACTGAAAATACTTTAAATATTAATTTATGATAAATATATTCCCAAATACCTTTCATTATTTATAACGGCTTGTTTTGTCTAGGGAGCAATCAGTAGTACAAATAAAATGGCCGCCATCCTATTAGTACACACAAAACCTGTCCTAATCACACAGGAAGACAAGTTACTTCACAACACTGAGGTAATGAGCTGCCTCATCCTCCTCTCTGCTGGTCAGGGATTATCATCCTGAATACAGCTGTGTACAGGGTGTGGCTAATGCACAGCAGCACTTGTATGCAGTCTCCATTACCACAGTCTGTCCTGTCCATCCTCCGTACTTCATGTCTCCTCATGAACACAATTCCTACGGAGATTCAGCTGAAGATCTTATCAGCTGTATTCAGGATCATAATCCCTGACAAGCAGAGCGGAGAGGAGGATGATGCAGCTCTTTACCTCAGTGTTGTGAAGTAACTTGTCCTCCTGTATGATTAGGACAGGTTTTCTGTGTACTAATAGGACGGCGGCCATTTTATTTCTCCTAATGATTGCTCCCTAGACAACACGAGCCATTATAACTAATGAAAGGTGTTTGAGAATATATTTATTATAAAGTAATATTAAAGTATTTTGATTTTCTTTAATTCCCAGAGAACCTCTTTAAGAAGGATGCCTTTGGCATTGCTTTGTAGCACATCAACATTTAGGTAGACTTTAGTCTTCTGCATTGACTTTTTTTTTTTTTTTTTTTTTTTAAATCTATAATGCATTTTTATACCAGCAAGTGAGAAAATCTTCCATTTTCCTTTGCTGCATGGACCTTTGTGAGAAGCAAATATATTTTGTCATGACCGTGGCTCCCAACAAAGATTCTACTAAATTGCAGAAATGTTGGGAAAGCTGTCTGAGTGGAGAAGTCCACTCTTTTATGGAGGAAACTGAGCCCATCTATGGTAGTGCTGCAGGACAGCCTGTTTGGGCTTCCCTACTACCAAGGTTCCTTTGCTCCTGATGAGAGATTCATCTTGACCAGTCACTTTTATAGGATAGCACTCTAGTTCAAGTCTGTTAAAGATGGCTGGCATCGGGCCAGGGCACACCTTAGTCCAGAGATAGTTTCCTGGAGGTTGTGTGTATACAGGTTCCCTGGGAGTATGAATGTTCTTCTGAAGTTCTTCCATGGTGATACGGGTGGGGATCACTGCACATTACAAACCTGAAATCCAGTTTCTTCAAATAGGAAACCACACAAGGAACCATCATGACCGAACTGTAGACTTATTCGCTTTCTCTTCTTTTTTGTTTTTTTTTTCCTTGTAGAAAATGCAGAATCTATTGACCTCAAGCAGTTTTTTGAACAGAACTTCTCTCACATCTACTATGTTTTCTTTGAAAACTTTGTGATTATCGAGACATCTTTAAAACAAAAAGGTAAGACCTGAAAGGACTACGTAATGTTTTATGTTCATTCTAGTAATGTGTGCTACTTCCGGTCTTTATAGTGAACCCATGACGTTGAACATGGTCTCTGAGCTGCAGACATCATGTTATAGAGCAGGAGGAGCTGAGCAGATTGATGTATAGTTTTGTGGGGAAAGTTTTACTGAATATTTTCCCAAAACTATATATCAATCTGCTCAGCTCCTCCCGCTCTATAACATGCTGCCTGCAGCTACATTGCATCTTTATGGTGACAGGTTCCCTTTAAGGCCCCTTTCACACGAGCGAGTGTCACGCTCCGGACTTGCAGCGAGTATGCAACAGCACCTGTCCTGCCCTTCCAGCACTGCCAGGGTCGCATACCATTATATAGATTTATGATGCTATGTAACCCTTACAGTTCTGGAATGTGTTGGATAACACTGACTGCATTATGTCAGTGTTATACAATACATTCCAGACCTCTAAGGATTACAGAGCATGATAAATAAATATAATTGTATGCGACCCCGGCAGTGCTGGAAGGGCAGGACGGGTGCTGTTGCATACTCGCGCTGCGAGTCCGGGGCCAAAACGGGTTATCCAGGAAAAGATATTGATGACCCACGCCGATCAGCTGTTAGAAGAGGCCCAGAGCTCAGTGTATGTCGCAGCCTTTTCCTAGACCATGTGATGTCACCGTACCTCAATCACATGGTCTAGTTTTCACTCAGTCCCATTCAAGTCAATAGGGCTGAGCTGCAGTTCCAAGCACATCTGCTATACAATGTACAACACTGTGCTTGGAGCGCTTCCGGGAGGACAGAGCTCCGGTGAGCGGCGCGGCTCCCTGAAACAGCTGATCATCGGGGGCAGGGACCTGGACCCCACTAATGTGATAATGATGACCTATCCTGAGGATAGGTCATCATTATCAATTCCTGGATAACCCCTTTAAAGGGATTTTGTCACCAGGTTTTGGCCTAGAAAGTTATTCACACTACCAGATAGGGCTCATTGCGGTCAATGTAAAAAAGTTATTCTTATTGATCCTAGAGATGTATTTGATGTTAAAAAATCGTTTTTAGTGATATGCAAATTACTCACATAAGGAGCCCAAGGGGATGTCCCCAGCGCCGTTGGAGCCCGGCCACGCCGCAACTGTTGGAGCCCAGCACCGCCCACCTACTTATTATTCACTGCAAATCTTCTTGCAGCCCTCCTCGAGCGAAGTGCGCAGAGAGCTGGCGCATGCGCACTAATATCCTTGAGGCCGATGCCAGTAGACCGCACGGGCGCAGACTGCTTGAGGTACTGCACCTGCGCAGGATTACGCTGGTGCCGGAGAAGGGCTGCAAGAAGATTTGCAGTGAATTATAAGTAGGTGGGCGGTGCTGGGCTCCAACAGTTGCGGCGTGGCCGGGCTCCAACGGCGCTGGGGACATCCTCTTGGGCTCCTTATGTCAGTAATTTGCATATCACTAAAAACGATTTTTTAACATCAAATACATCTCTGGGATCAATAAGAATAACTTTTTTACATTGACCGCAATGAGCCCTATCTGGTAGTGTGAATAACTTTCTAGGCCAAAACCTGGTGACAAAATCCCTTTAAGCTTTCCCTGAACACCACACCCCCCAGGACAACCCTGACTCTGATTCCTCAATTCCATTTTCATGTTTCCTATTTTTTATTCTCCAGTATCTCTGTTTCTTTGCTATTATCTTGGAAAAATCCACCTGCTATGTCCACAGAGTTTCAGGTTGCTCATCTGTCCTTCGCCCATACTTTACACTGTAGCTGCGTCCGTTCGGATTGGCTGCAGTCTGTAATCACACGTTATAGTTAATGGGCTCCATCAGATGTCCGTCATGAAGTTACAGCACAGATTTAATTTGTGTCTATTTTCATGCGATTCTACATTAAATAATCAATTTTGGAGAATCTGTTTTAAAACTGTTATTACAGTCCTCTGTTATTCCTCCTCACTATGTTGACACTATGTTGTCCCTGTCCAATCATTGCTGACAGACCCTGACTATATTGACAAGGGTACTGGTAAGGTCAAGCTGTCAGTTTATTTCCATTCTTCCAGGAGGAATAACAGAGGAGTGGAACAACGCAGAGTTCTAAGAGCAGGTGTGGAGACCCGGCAGAGCCTCTTTAATACATGTGTTACTGTTTCTACTGCTTGTTCTGTATGTAATTTTCTCTTTCCTGTAAGGTCACAAGTCTCAGCGAGAAGAGCTCGATGCCATCCTCTTTATCTTTGAGGTAACAAAAGTTTAACATAAAAATCTCTGACTAAAATCTTCTGGTGGTTGTTCTCACTGGTGTCTTCTACAAGGAGTAGCTTGGGCCGTAGTTGCTTAGTGACCATCCTAAAGGCATTTTTTTTATGATTACACTGATTTTACTCATTTTGGGATAAAAGTCATTTTTTTAATTGATCTTTATTTTAAAAAATCTGCAGTTTTTGTCATAGTGTTAAAGGGGTTATCCCATCTTGGACAATGGGGGCATGTTGCTAGGATATGCCCCCATTGTCTTATAGGTGGGACCCGCACCTATAAAGAGAACAAAGCGGGGAGCGCTGTGCCTGGAGGCTTTGTCCATCTGTGCCACCACGAGGTGCAGCTCCCCCGCTGCTCCCATAGAAGTGAATGAGAACCCACCGCGGAAGCGTGGCCACCGCTCCCATTCATTTCTATGGAGCCGATGGAAATAGCCGAGCTCGGCCCCGTTCTCGATATAGGTGCGGGTCCCAGTGGTGCTATTTTCTTTGGCTACATAGAAATGAATGGGAGCAGTAGCCGCGCATGAGCAGTGCGCTCCCTTTCTATGAGCGCAGCGGGAAGCTTCGCCTGGTGGTGGCCCACCCGGTATGTTCTCGAGATAGGCGTGGGTCCCCGTGGTGGGACCCGCACCTATAAGACAATGGGGGCATATCCTAGCGATATGCCCCCATTGTCTAAGATGGGATAGGCTGAAACTTAAAGGGGTTATCTGTAGAGTATTTACTCCCAGTTTTAATCTGAGCCATCACGTTGCTGTTCATGACGTCTGGATCTATAGCCCTTATCTCTGAATTCCTTGTAGGTTATAAACACTCATTATAGCTAAATTCTTATCAAACTGATAAGATAACGCTTCAGTGTTTATGAACTGTCAGGAGTTCAGAAATAAAGGCTACACATAGCCGTCAGACCAGTAACCTAGCTCAGAGTAAAACTGGAACTTAACCCTTTATGACAAAAACTCCTAGACTCTTTTAATAAAGACAAATTGAAAAAAAAAAAGATTTTTAGCCCAAAATGAGTAAAATGCAAATCATAAAAAAATTGCCCCTGAAAGTGTTCATAACTTTTACACTGAGCGTCAATTTATTTATTTATTTTTTTCCAAGAAATTTCCGGTTTTACATGTAGCTGGAAACTCTTAACTCATTTGGCAGCCTGGCGTCACCCAGGAACATCGCCCAGATTCCCAGCCTGATTGTTTTAGGGCCGCACGGAGGGAACGTTCAGTTCCAAACTTTGATGAACAAACTGGAATAAAACTTGTTAAACAGAACAGTCGCCGACCGTTGATAATTACCTACTGCGCCATTGGTGTCTCACGCTAGAAAGTGCAGATATATCACAGTTTAGTAAAGTGGTATTCCGGTCATCTCAGCTGCAGTGAGGATAAAAAAATACCCAGTTCTGATCTGTTCATACCCTGCAGTTCCAATGCCATATCTCCGATGGTATCCTGTAGTCTTTACTTACTTGTTCTGCAGTGATGACATCACACACATCTGACCACTGCAGCCAATCACCGATCTCAGCAGTCAGATGTCAAACATGCAAGCATCTCTACTGAGATCAGTGATTGGCTGCTGCAGTCATGTGGATGTATGGGCCTATCATCACTGCAGGGAAGTAAATGAAGACTGTCTGGGACCACCAGAGCGGGAGCGCTTCAGATGATCAGATTGGTGCGTATTGCCCCAGCATTCAGTCATATTTTCAACAATCCCTTGTTGGTTTTCCCAGTAATGTAAACGGGTTTTTAAGTATTTTACTACTGATGACCCAGCCTCAGGATAGGTCATCAGTATCTAATCGGTGGGCTCCGACACCTGGGACCCCCGCCGATCAGCTGTTTGAGAAGGTATCAGTGCTTCTGTGAGCGCCGCTACCTTCTCCCTGCTCACCAAGCACAGCGCCGTACATTGTATAACAGCTGTGCTTGGTATCGTGAGCTGCTCCTAGGCCACATGAACGTGACGTCACTGGCCTAGGAAAAGCTAAGAGAAGGCCGCGGGGGCTCACGGGAGCTGATCGGCGGGGGGGCTGGGTGTCGGACCCCCACCCATCAGATAATGATGACCTATCCTGAGGATTGGTCATCAGTAGTAAAATCCCGGAAAACCCCTTTAACCACCTAAGGCCCCATTCACACGGTCGTATCTATCCGCAAAATTGCAGGAATAGATGCAGCCCCATTTACCTCTATGGGGCTGGGAGCCGCGGCTCTTTTGAAGCATGTCCTATACTTGTCCGTGCGCACGGACAAGTATAGGCATTTTCAATGGGGCCACACGGTGTGTGTTCTGCAGCGCTTGGAACACACGCCGTTCGGCCCCATTGAAAATGCCTATACTTGGGCCCGCAAATATACGGTCGTATGAATGGACCCTAACTCTTCTGCCCGAGTCCAGCTCAGACAGTGTGAAAAGTAGCTAACTGGAGGGGAGAGGGCTGCTTTAGATGGTGATATCTCCTCAATGGTAGTAGCTAGAAACATGCAATTAGTCTGAAATTGTCTGAAAGTTGACAGTCCAGGCTTTAATATAAGACCAAAATGACAGCTAAAGTCCGAGAAACAGAGGAGAAATTATTGTTCAAATTAAGTCGGGAATAATCGCAAGTGAAACCTGTTTTTACTTTCATTTTTAGCTGCATTCACAGCATCCCGATTTCTATCAGTGATATCTTTCTCTGTCCTGAACATATTGCTGTCATTTGTATTGTCTGAAAGCTTGGAATGTCTGCTTTCAAACAAGACCAGTTTCATGTTTCTAGCTGCTACCATTCAGACCATTCTCGTCTCCTGCCATGGAACCCTTTCCCTCCCCATGACTCCTGCGCTCTCCAGTGCCGCTTTGAGTCCTTTAGTAGCTACGAAAGAAGTCATGGCTACTGAAGGACGCAAGCATGTATGGTCATGTGGACATGTCGGTCCTGGGATGGGTAGTGGGGAACAGAGGAAGGTGGATGACTTACCTTTAGGGGGCGTCCACATGGAATGGAAAACATTGCAAATTCTATGGGGAACCTGCAGCAAAACACTTGTCTTGCATGTAGATTTTTTTATTTTTTTTTGTACTTTTCAAGTGGATTTTGCCTTATACATTGCAAAGGGTGAAATCCACAGTGAAAATCTGCAGAAAGAATCAGCGTGATGCAGATTTAAACAGAAACTCGGCTGCATTTTATTTAGGTGTGGACATGGCCTTATAGGACATCTATCATCAGATCTGTACCTATGACACTGGCTGACCTGTTACATGTGCACTTGGCATCTGTGTTGTTCCCATGTCCATATGTGCTCGCGTTGCTGAGAAGAATGATGTTTTATTATATTCAAATGAGCCTCTAGGAGCAACGGGGGCGTTACCATTACACCTAGAGGCTCTGCTCTCTCTACAGCTGCCGCTCCCTCTGCACTTTGACAGGACCAGCTGTAATGATGTTTTCAAATGTTTTCCTGTCAAAGTGCAGAGGGAGCGGCAGCTGTAGAGAGAGCAGAGCCTCTAGGTGTAATGGTAACGCCCCCGTTGCTCCTAGAGGCTCATTTGAATATAATAAAACTTCATTTTTCTCAGTAATGTGGACACATATGAACATGGGACTAACACAGATGTCTTCAGCTGCCAAGTGCACATGTAACAGGTCAGCCAGTGTCATAGGTACAAATCTGCTGACAGATGTCCTTTAGCGGTCATGCTTGAATGTGATAATGTGTGTTTTCCAGTTGCAAGTAAGTTAAGAAAGCGGCATTCGATAGTTTCTAACTTTTGTTTTTTTTCTAGAAAATTCTACAACTTCTTCCTGAGAGAATTCACCAGCGATGGCAGTATCACAGCATCAGTGAGTGTCTCCTGGAGGTTTGGTTACCCTTGGTATTTGACACGGGGTTCCTTCTGTTTTAAGGCTCAGCCTCTGCTAAGGAAGTAGGACGGCTCTCACCGGTATATTGTGACTTCATTCTGTCAACAGAGGGGGATGAACTGATGTGACCTCCGCTAAAGAAACGTTTCATGCTACGGACATGTCCTCAAAGCCTGATGGGATACCTGCCCCTTCACCCTTTATCTGTCACCAGAAAATTCACAGTTTAAAGGGGTTTTCCAGGATTTTGATATTTATGGCTAATCCTCAGGATAGGTCATCAATATCTGATTGGTGGGGTCTGACTCCTGGCGCTGTATGAAGAGATCAGCACTTAGGCCTCTTCCTAGGCCATTTGACACGTTCATTGGTCACGTGGCCTAGGGGCAGCACAGTCCCATAGAAGTGAATGGGACTGAGCTGCAAGCACAGCTGCTTTACTATGGATGGCGCTGTGCTTTGGTAAGCTGCCAGGAGGCCACAGCGGTCTCCAGAGCTCCGGTAAGTGCCATTGCTTCCATAAACAGCTGATCAGTGAAGGTGCTGGGAGTCGGACCCCTGCCAATCTCGTGTTGATGACCTATTCGGAGGATAAGCCATTAATATGAAAATCCCAGGGAACCCTTTTAAACCAGACAAATGGTGGTCCTTTATGCCAGGTTATTGGCGTAACCGGCGTAAATTATAACAATCATTTACTCCAGCTGCAGACAGCAGAAGACACAACAGATTTATTAAGGAATCTGCCTCCTAATTGATCAGTCAGATTTTCCTTCAGCTGGGTTTTTACTAAAACTGGAGTGTTGCTGTCTTTAGTAAATGGCCCCCAATGCCTTATAGGACTAGTTAAGACTAGATGACTATGGAACCTGTCAAGAAGGAGAGGGAGGGGCTGGCAGAGGAAGGCGGAGGAACAAGGTTGCACAGAGTGACTTGGGCCCGCCCTCAGTGCACTTCACTGCTCATTTACATATGGGATAATAGTACTTTTATCCAGAATGAAGCAGCGAAACGCTATGTGAAATGCATCATTACATTCACGTGCGCTAGCCCTACCTGGCAATGTGGGAATTTCCTGGTGGTAGACTCCCTTTAAATATCACCTGTCACCTCTTTTGCCAGGCCTGTTTTAGTAAATACTTGTATTCCCCATAAGGCGATGATTCTGGATTTTCTTATAACTGCATTTTTCTATTACTCCTCCTAGAAATTTATTTAAAAAAAAACACTGGATGTTACGATTTATCTTCTCAAACGGGTGTGTCCCTTCAGCACTGATTGGACAGTCCCAAAGAATGTGCAGTGACACCCCCCCTAACTGGTAACATCCAGGCCTCAATTTTTTCATGTATTTCTAGTAGTAGTAACAGAGAAACTGTACAGCTCAGAGTTCAAAGAAAAGATACTGCAGAAATGATATATTAAGGGGGGGCACTAGTATTTACGGAAACCAGCGTGTCATGTGTGTATTGTATGGTGTCTGCCCCTTTCAGCAGAGAAGGCTTTTGATGTCTGATCCATTGTTTTTCCCTAGTCACATTGTTTTCCTGCTCTTATCTCATTGTGAATGTTCCTCTGTATTTGTAGTACACTGGTAGAGCTGCCGTCCTTCCACACCGCAACCCAGGTTCAAACCCCCGTAGGCGCAGGAAGTACCATAAAGTGTCTTGGGAACGGTGGTCTGTTCCATCTTCCTTCAAGTATTGAGAAATTGCCTGAAGGATTCACTGATCACCAACATAATACTGGAGGATGCCAAAGACCAGTGCAGGAGATCTGTGCGGTTCTGACCGAGGCCTCCGACACCATGGAATGAAAACCTTTATTACAATCCGTGTTTTTAAATGGCAGATCATATTAAAGGGTTGGTCCACTTTGCTTAGGATATGCCGCCAGTGTCTGATAGGTGAAAGTACCACCCAACACCTATCTTTAGAGCGCACCGCACATGTATGGCATGCTCTCCATTCACTTCTATGGGAGTTCCGAAAAGAGCCGAGCGAGTGCGATTGGCTATTTCCGGAACTCCTGTAGAAGTGAATAGAGAGCGCACCGCGCAAGCGCAGCCACCTCTTCTTTCACCTCTATGCGGGTTTCGGAAATAGTAGTGAATGGAGAGGCGGCATGCATTCGCAGCGCACCCTCGTTTACTTTGGGGACCCCCCTTCTAGAGGTAGATGCGGGGGCAAACGATCGGACATTTGTGGCATATCCTTACATAATGGGCCAACCCCTTTAAGAGCTAACTGTGGTCTGATTGGAGGGTGCAGAACTGCGTGCCATGCTGTTTGCCGTGGTCAAGTATCTTCTGATTGTTCTCAACAGGGCAGAGATATCACTAAGGCCCCATTCACACGACTGTATGTTCATTTCCGCATCTTATCCGCATTTTTGCAGATAAGATGCGGAACCATATGGACCCATTCATTTTTCCATAGGAGGAAAAAAATGTGGAATGCACACTGTGTGTATTCCGCATCCGTATATTACGGAAGTTCTCCCGCAAAAAAATGAAACATGTCCTATACTTGGCCGCAAAACACGTCCGTAGCCCCATTAAAAGTCAATGGGTCCGCAAAAATGCGGAACACTACGGAAGACATTCCATATGTCTTCTGTTCCATTTTTATACGGACACGGAATACATACGGTCGTGTGAATGGAGCCTAAAAGGGCTTTCCAGAAGTTCAATGTACTATCCCAGGGAGGATGCCCAACCTGCGGCCCTCCAGCTTATACAAAACTACAACTCCCAGTATGCCTGGCCAGTCTACAGCTATTATGGCATGCTAGGAGTTGTAGTTTTGCAACAGCTGGAGGGTCTCAGGTTGAGCATCCCTGCCTCAGGCCCCTCACAGTTTACCTGTGCAGCGCCATACATTGAATAGTGGCTGTGCTTGGTATTGCAGCTCAGGTGCATTCACTTGAATGGTAATGAGCTGCAAATAGGCCATGTGACCAATGAATGTAGTGTTACTGACCCGCAGCACTCATCGGAGCACCACAGCCTCTTTGAGCACCTGACCTATGCTGTGGACAAGCCATTAATATCCAACTCCCAGAAACCCCTTTAAGAGTGCATTTACACTGCATTTCCAGCATAAGGAAATCCTCTCACCTTATGTCTCTGATATACACTACAAGAGCAGTAAGTGTGCAGGACTGAGTACTCTGCCAGGGTCTTGAATCTTATCAGGGTCTTATCACATTTGTCTTTGTAAATGTGCATTATTTTAGAAATTGTGATATACATGTTTTTTTTCCCCCATTAGGTCTGATATTGAAAAAACTGCTTCACACAGGAAACTCCTTAAAGGTAATTACAGATGCAGAGACGAGTGTATTATATAAAATCTCCTGGTTCCTGCTGTGTTGTATCTGATTGCTTAGACTTAGGCCCCATTCAGACGGCCGTATTATTATTGCGGGTCCGCAACGCTCGGAACACACGGCCGGGCGGCCCATTGAAAATGCTGTTGCGGACAAGTATAGGACATGTTCTATCTTTTTATGCGGAGCTGGCTCCGTGCCGAGGCTGCCCACTCCCATAGAGGTGAATGGGGCCGCATCTATTCCGCAATATTGCGGAATAGATGCGGACCCATTCACACGGTTGTGTGAGAATCCAAATTAAATCATCCCTTAAAGGGGTCTCCCACCTCAAACTCATATAGCATATCCATAGGATAAAAGTCTCCTAGATGCAGGTTCCTCCTCTGGGACCCACATCTGTCTCAAGAACAGGTCCACAGGCCAGCAGCAGTACATGGAGAGGTGGCTGTGCATGCACTCGTCTATCCAGTCACTTCTGTGGGAGTTACAAGGACATCAGCTGCGGTTGGCTGTTCTCGGAAATACTATAGAAGTAAATGGAGAAAGACGAGGCGCATGTGCAGCCATTACTTTTTCTGGATCCGGCAGGGTTCAGCAAAACCTTCAGTTACTGATAATACGTGCACTGTGTGTCTGTATTACATGTCACATCCCAGACATACCTGTGTGCACTGTGTGTCTGTATTACATGTCACATCCCAGACATACCTGTGTGCACTGTGTGTCTGTATTACATGTCACATCCCAGACATACCTGTGTGCACGGTGTGTGTATATTATATGTCACATCCCAGACATACCTGTGTGCACTGTGTGTGTGTATTACAGGTCACATCCCAGACATACCTGTGTGCACTGTGTGTGTGTATTACAGGTCACATCCCAGACATACCTGTGTGCGCTGTGTGTGTGTATTACAGGTCACATCCCAGACATACCTGTGTGCACTGTGTGTGTGTATTACAGGTCACATCCCAGACATACCTGTGTGCACTGTGTGTGTGTATTACATGTCACATCCCAGACATACCTGTGTGCACTGTGTGTGTGTATTACATGTCACATCCCAGACATACCTGTGTGCACTGTGTGTCTGTATTACATGTCACATCCCAGACATACCTGTGTGCACTGTGTGCTCTGATACAGGTCACATCCCAGACATACCTGTGTGCACTGTGTGTATTACATGTCACATCCCAGACATACCTGTGTGCACTGTGTGTCTGTATTACAGGTCACATCCCAGACATACCTGTGTGCAGTGTGTGTGTGTGTGTGTGTGTGTGTGTGTGTGTGTGTGTGTATTATATGTCCAGGAAAAGCACTTTTATTCTGCAGGAAAACAGCTGCCAAGTGCCCAGCTGAAAGTGAAACTAAAAACAGCTTTCTCTCCCGACTGGATTTCTAACAGCTATATCTTCTGATATACTGGATATAATGCTGATTTTGGTATCATTTGAAAGCTCGGAATGCCAGCTTTCAGATAAGGTCAAATTTTGCTATCAATCCCAAGATATGAGCAGTTGAAGCAGCCCTCCCCTCTTCAGTCTGGATTACTTTGGGCACTTGCAGCAGCAGAGCTGGGCACTTGGGAGCCGTTTTCCTGCAGATTAATTGTGCTTTTCCTGGACATGTAATACGGACACACAGAGCACACAGGTATGTCTGGGATGTGACATGTAATACAGACACACAGTGCACACAGGTATGTCTGGGATGTGACATGTAATACACACAGTGTACACAGGTATGTCTGGGATGTAACATGTAATACAGACACACAGTGCACACAGGTATGTCTGGGATGTGACATGTAATACAGACACACAGTGCACACAGGTATGTCTGGGATGTGACATGTAATACACACACACAGTGTACACAGGTATGTCTGGGATGTGACATGTAATACAGACACACAGTGTACACAGGTATGTCTGGGATGTGACATGTAATACAGACACCAGTGTACACAGGTATGTCTGGGATGTGACATGTAATACAGACACACAGGTGTACAGCAGGTATGTCTGGGACTGGACATGTAATACAGACACACAGTGTACACAGGTATGTCTGGGATGTGACATGTAATACAGACACAGTGCACACAGGTATGTCTGGGATGTGACATGTAATACAGACACAGTGCACACAGGTATGTCTGGGATGTGACATGTAATACAGACACAGTGCACACAGGTATGTCTGGGATGTGACATGTAATACAACACACAGTGCACACAGGTATTGTCTGGGATGTTGACATGTAATACAGACACACAGTGCACACAGGTATGTCTGGGATGTGACATGTAATACAGGACACACAGTGCACACAGGTATGTCTGGGATGTGACTTGTAATACAGACACCACAGTGCACACAGGTATGTCTGGGATGTGACATGTAATACAGACACACAGTGCACACAGGTATGTCTGGGGATGTGACATGTAATACAGACACACAGTGCACACAGGTATGTCTGGAATGTGACATGTAATACAGACACACAGTGCACACAGGTATGTCTGGGATGTGACATGTAATACAGACACACAGTGCACCAGATATGTCTGGATGTGACATGTAATACACACACACACAGTGCACACAGGTATGTCTGGGATGTGACATGTATACAGACACACAGTGCACACAGTATGTCTGGGATGTGACATGTAATACACACACACACAGTGCACACAGGTATGTCTGGGATGTGACATGTAATAACACACACAGTGCACACAGGTATGTCTGGGATGTGACATGTAATCAGACACACAGTGCACACAGGTATGTCTGGGATGTGACATGTAATACACACACACACAGTGCACACAGGTATGTCTGGGATGTGACATGTAATACACACACAGTGCACACAGGTATGTCTGGGATGTGACATGTAATACAGACACAGTGCACACAGGTATGTCTGGGATGTGACATGTAATACAGACACACAGTGCACACAGGTATGTCTGGGATGTGACATGTAATACAGACACAGTGCACACAGGTATGTCTGGGATGTGTCTGCAATCTTCTATAGGGCGCTGCTGTTAGTTATATAGGTGAAAAACAGGTGAAAGACTCCCTTTAATTCAGTATCCTTGCACAGTATTGAAGGTTGTAAGCCTTTGTGCACTAAGATTGCAGTAATTGAGCCTGTGCTTATCCTACTACTGCATTACGAGGGCCCTTCCTAGTAAACATGGAGGCATCTGTGTGCTCCTTACGTTTAATGACCGCTATAAGCTTTCACTTGACATTTACTTGTAGATAAGTGATTACCGTGTCTCATTTCAGATCCGCCTTGAAGGAATGCGCTTGTTTCTCCTGTGGCTTCAAGCACTTCAGAACAACTGCAGTTGGGAGCAGCTCTGCATGTTTGCATGTCTCATCCCTGGTTTCCCTGCGCCCCCCTCCGACCATGGAATATATACTCTGGATAATCTTATCAATCAGCCCTTGAACCTGCAAGAAAGTAATGCTCTGATTGTGGCCCCTCTTCATTCTTATAATACGTTATCATCCCTTCTTTTTGTATATTGAGATTGCAGAGGTGGTTGTAGATATCACATAATTGTCAGTTCGTCTGACCACTATCTTTTCAGACCCCCCCCAGAGCAGAGTCGGCCGAGTATGCGTATGTGCCGAATGGGGAAGTAAGGAGCTGCCAAGAACAAGAGAATGGGACATTATATGGCAGAACCCTCTATATGCAGCACTCGTTAGTCTCTTGTGTACGGCCACTCTAAGGGCTCATGTACATGGCTGTTCCGTGCATTGGCGACTGGAATTTTCGGTGTGGATTTCGCAGACTAATCCAGACCCATTCAACTTGAATGAGTCCGTGGTCCTCCGTCCACACTGCAAAAAAGTGCATGTACTACATGGACAGAAACCCCAGAACTCCTTAGTGCTTTCATGGGGTTCCGTGCCTCCGTTCCGCACCGACCTTCCAGATTGCAGACCTATTCAAGTGAATCGGTTTGCATCCGTGATGCGGGGTGCACATGTCCGGTGCCAGCATATTGCAGACCTGCTGGCCGCAATACGGGCACGGCTGGGCAGTGGCCGTGTGCATGAACCCTAAAGCTGAAGTTTTTGCCAGCAGATTTGCCTTCGTTTTAGCAGGATCTCCCCATGTTCAGGCATTTGCTGTGTTAATTTATTTTCTTCCCAAACCTATTTTATTCTCTTACGAATGGGCAGTGGGTGAGCTGCCTGGCACAGACATAGTGTTCTGCTTAATAGGCCATTTAATGAAGTTCACAGCGGCATTATAAATGAGACTTAGAAAACACCTTCCACATTCAGCAAAAACTCTTCAGAGATTTCAGAACGTTCTGCAGGTTTCCCAACTCGAGGACCCCCACCAGTCCTGGAAATGAAGGGGCTTCAGTGTTATGACCCCTGGCATAACCCGATGTGCAGGGTGCTGCGGCACATCTCTACTCAAGTGAATGAGGTCATGCTGTAGTACCCTGCAAAGCCGACATACCAGGCACGCCGCTATACTGGAAAAGGGGGCCCAGTGCTGAGTCAGCTCTTCATTATCAGGATCATACAAGGGTTCATACAGAGATGGCACAGCCTAGTGATAGACCATCACTTCATAAGAGGGGAACGACCCTTCAGTGATGTTTTAAATTAAAGGGTTCTCTGATTTCATTGTGGTTTCTGAAACTGTAACCAGACATGCAGTGACTATATAGACAGTCGAGTCACATTACTACGACCACCAGCTAATATCCAGAGGAACGAGTATGTGCAGCATAGACAGCAGCTAGACGGGCTGGGAGTGACTCAGTAAGGTCCTGGTAGGTTGTCCAGGTATCTGGAGCCATGCTGACTGCAGTGCATCCCACATCTGATGGAGGGTGTGTGGGGGAGGATCCATATAGGGAACATGATCGAGGTGGTCCCACAGATGCTCAATTGGGTTCAAGTTTGGGGAATTAGGGGGCCAGTTTGGTACTTGGAAGTCTTGGTCATGCTCTTCTAATGTTGGACATTTTTACCCTTGTGACATGTTGCGTTGTCTTGATCAAAGACACCATCTGCCCCAGGGAAGACAATCGGCATGTATGGGTGTACCTGATCTGCAAGGATGGATTCATACCCAAATCATTTGAGAGTGCCTTTCACATGGATGAGTTGGCCCAGAGAATGTCACAAAAAACAATCTCCAGACCATGACACTGCCACTACCAGCAATGGTTGCAGGATGTTTGTTATATGATGTTTCTCACCTGACACGCCAATGTCCATCTGGTAAACAAAGCAAAAACGTGACTCCTCTTTGGAGAAGGCAACCCCTGGCCAATCATTGAAGGTCCAATTCTGATACTGCTGCAAAAATTGAAGCCTTTTCTGTTGAAGCAACTTGGTTAGCAGAGGGTCCCCTGGTTTATTTTGGTGGTGAGCTGCTCCACTGTAGCCGACGTTCACCTCTCACATCGCTGCCACCACAGCAGCACAAGAACAGTTCACAAACTGCGCAGTTTCAGAAGTGCCGCCACCCTTGGCGCAAAAGCCAGTTATCATCTCTTTTTGTAGCTCTGATTTTTACCCATGGCAGCAGTGACACATGTGTGCAGACAGCCTATCACACACCTTATATACCCACCAAACCCGCTAATGACACAGGGCTTTCCATCATGAGCTACGTTCTGTGGTCATCAGAAGTAGGAAGTGGTCATAATAATGTGACTCTACTGTCTATTTTCTCTAAAGCCTTGTCCGTATTACTGAAAGAATTGGTATCATGGTTGAGAAATACCATTGTTTGGTTAAAATAGTAAGATTTATTTCCGTTCTCTCCAGATCAAGTTACAATTGAGGAAATCACACCACTCGTACCCCCCCAGTCAGGGGACAAAGCACAGGAGGACCTGACGAGCTATTTTCTGGAGGCCTTGTTGAAGTATATGGTGATACAGGTAAGAGTTTATATGTTTAAGTGATATATCGGATTAGACACCATGGTTTGGGTTTTTTTTTTGTTTTTTTATACCAACGTTATGGCTAAAAATCTAATTCTGCAGGCGCTTATGACTTACTGGAAAGTGTCCATTCACAATAAAAAGAAATAGTTGAGCGTGGCCTATTCCAGTATATAAAGGTACTGAGGACAGGCGGGTACCTCATTGCCATTAGGCGAAACTGAGTCACCCCATGACCATCTGCAAGACTATATCTTAAAGAGAACTTGTCAGGAGATTCTTGATACCCAAACCACAGGCTGCATGAAATCTCAGCAGACTTCTTCATTAGAGACAACATTAGTTCTCTCTGAAGCCATGCAGTATTTCAGAGGCATGATAGTTTGAATACGATCTGGGAATAGAGAGTAGATTGATGAGGGCTGGTCCTTGCTGGCTTCTCCCTGCCCGGCTCAGCTTGATTCACTGGTCTCTCCGTAGTCTCTCCATGTTTATATAAGGAGTCACTCCCAGGAATCTTCCCTCCATTCCTGGCTCCTTGTTAAGCCAGGTTTTCCCTGAAACTCTTTTGGGCACATTTACTATAGTGTCTGTTGCGCCTGCAGCTGTTTTAGACAGTTTTTTTTTTTTTTTAAGTCACCTTTACTACTGAAAATGCGCCTCTTTTGGAGCCATTTACACCTCATTCGCCATTTTTTTAGACTTATGCCTAATTCACACGTCAGTGTTTGGTCAGTGATTTCCATCAGTGATTTTGAGCCAAAACCAGGTGCTGCTGTAAACACAGATCTTTCCCTTATACCTGTGGAGCTCCAATCCTGGTTTTGGCTCACAATCACTGACGGAAATCACTGACCAAAACACTGACGTGTGAGGCCTCTTTCACATTAGCGGCAGCACGGATCCGGCAGGTGAAGGGTGCCGCCGGATGCGTGCTGCCGCAGGGACATGTGTGGGGTCCGAATCGCGCTTCGGCCCCACACGTCACACAGTAAATACACACACACACACACCACACACACACACACACACACACACACACACACACACACATATACGCATACAAATACACATACATACTTACATGCTCCCGGCAGGTCTCCACAGCACAGTACAGGAGGAGGACGGCGTGCACCTCTGCTGGGCGCCGGGTGGAATCGTCGTATGTGTGCGCCGTCATGCTCCTCCTGCGCTGTGGAGACCTGCCGGGAGCATGTAAGTACGTATTTGTATGTGTGTGTGTGTGTGTGTATGTATGTGTGCAGGTGACGGATCCGCCATGAACTCCATTGAAAGTCAATGGAGGACGGATCCGTTCACCAATGTATCACACCAAACGGATCCATCCCCATTGACTTTCATTGGGGGTCATGACGGCTCCCTCTTGGTGCGGATGCCTGGACTGGATGAATGGGGACAAAACTGAAGCGTTTTATTCTGGTATTGAGCCCCTATGACGGAACGCAATACCGGAATTATAAAACGCAAGTGTGAAAGTAGCCTGAATGAGGCTTAAAGGGAATCTGTCAGCTCTGAAACACCCTCCAAACTAGAGTAAGCGTTGTATAGTGTAAGTGGTGCTGAATCCGAATATGTAAGTTTTATCTTCATACTCACTTCCATTCTGATGTTGTGCTCCCACAAACCTGCAGTAAAATGCACTCAGTGGACTCCAGTGCTCACTCACATAATGGAGAGGACTCAAGAGTCCCCTCAATGTATTTTACTGCTGGTTTGTGGGAGCACAGCATTGGAATGGAAGTGAGTATGAAGATAAAACTTACATATTCGGATTCAGCATCACTTACACTATACACCGATTAATCTAGTTCAGGGGGTGTTTCGGAGATGACAGGTTCCCTTTAAAGGGTTATTCTCATTTTAGACAATGGGGGCATATCGCTAGGATATGCCCCCATTGTCTTATAGGTGCGGGTCCCACCGCTGGGACCCGCACCTATTTCCAGAACGGAGCCCCCGAAGTGAATGAGGGCGCACTGCGCATGCGCAGCCGCCCTCCATTCATTTCTATGGGGCCGCCGAAAATAGCCGAGCGCTGGCTCGGCTACTTCCGTCGGCTCCATAGAAATGAATGGGAGCGCACCGCGCATGCACGGCCCGGCTCCCATTCATTTCTATGAGCGGCGCGGGGAGCTGCGCCTGGTGGTGGCCGGACCCCCGGAAACCTGGGGTCCTCCAGGCGCAGCGCTCCCCGCTCCGTTCTGGATATAGGTACGGGTCCCAGCGGTGGGACCCGCACCTATAAGACAATGGGGGCATATCCTAGCGATATGCCCCCATTGTCTAAGATGAGAATACCCCTTTAAGTCTGTTTTGAGTGATGAATTGCGCCACATTTTGCCTAGAAATTCACCCTTTCATGGAGACGTGCACCTACTTTCAGCTCACTTGCACCACATTTTCATGCGCATACTGATTAGACCAGTCTTGGTGAATATCAACCTGTTGTACTGGTAAAGAACCACTAGAGGTCAGACTAATAATATGCCTAGTCTAAGGCTAGTAGTACACTAGTAGATCAGGCAGGGAGGGAAGTGTAACTTCCTGGCAATCACCTGCTTGTCAGCAGAGGGGACCGCTGCTATTACATGCAGTGATCTCCTCCACAGTATGGGAAGGAGTCTTTGCTCGTTTATCGGATAGTCTGCAGCAGTATTACACTGCCAGATCATCTAACAAGCGTCCCAACGAACGCTCGTTAGCAATTATCTGGCCGACAATCGGCCGTGTAATATAACTGCTTATATTGGTATAATATATGGTGGCCATGCTTCCCCGTTCCCTCGCTGGTTTCTGTTCCTCCCATCCAGTGACATCATGTCAACCCGATCACTGGCTGCAGCGGTATCGTTTTGATACCACTGAGATTCTGCTGCAACAAGTGATTGGCTGCAGTGGTCACATGTCGTGTTGGTATGTCAGCACTAAGCAGGAAGGACACAAACCAGTGGGGGAGCAGAGAAGCATTGGCGAGTTGACAATGACTCCTTTTTGTTATTTTTCACTTTTTTGTAAACTTTTTTTTTTTGTCTAATTCTTTGGGTTGGACAACCGCTTTAAATCTCCTAGGTGTTGTAGAACTAACAAACTACACGTCCTGTCCTGAATATTTCTTTTTTTTCTGCTAATTAAGTCACACACAAAAACAAAAATGGCAGTGTGATCCGGCCGGGTCCAGTCTGTACCCATTGCTGGAATGTGGCACACCTAGCAGCACCATCATTAAGCTAGACACGTTTTTTTAACCCGTTGTATGCTTTGAACTTCTAGTTTGGTTAAACAGTACAATAATTCACACATTTCACGACATACTGTAGTTTATATGTAAAAGGGCTCACGCATGCGACCGTGGTTTGGATCCGGATCCGATCCACATTTTTTGCGGGTTGGATGTGCACCAATTCACTTGTGGGCAGCACACGGAGTGCCGTCTGCAAAATGATAGAACGTGTCTTATTATTGTCCGCATTACAGACAAGGATAGGACTGTTCTATTAGGGGCCAGACGATCCGTTCCACAAAATGCAGAATGCACACAGCCGGTATCCGTGTTCTGCGGATCTGCAATTTGCGGACCGCTGCAAGGGCTCCGGCCGTGTGCATGAGCCCTAGATGTGATCCACTTACTGAAACCAGTTGAAACCACAAATGTGACTTGTGTATTCAGCAATTAAGTATATGGAAATAATGGTCTTATTCCCCCTCCCTGTAGGTCCGGAGTCTGGAATGGCAGAATAAAGATAAGGAGGAAGATGGCTTTGCCTTCTTATTCTGCAACTTCAAGAAATACTACATGCCTTATATTTTCCCTGCCATGAGCAGAGAAAGCAGCCTATACAACCCCGTACTTGGTGAGCGGATTGTCAGTGCAGTTATATCGTATGTTCCTGTTATGGCAATTTATACCCTGTATGATGTTTCTTGGGCAGTGTATGGTGGTGGTGATCAGGTACTGTATGGTGTGTTTCTACATTGTATGATGGTATTACTTGGGCAGTGTATGGTGGTGGTGATCAGGTACTCTATGGTGTGTTTATACACTGTATGATGGTATTACTTGGGCAGTGTATGGTGGTGGTGATCAGGCGCTGTGTGGTGTGTTTATACACTGTATGATGGTATTACTTGGTGGAGGTGGTGATCAGGCGCTGTGTGGTGTGTTTATACACTGTATAATGGTATTACTTGGTGGTGGTGATCAGGCTCTGTATGGTGTGTTTATACACTGTATAATGGTATTACTTGGTGGTGGTGATCAGGCTCTGTATGGTGTGTTTATACACTGTATGATGGTATTACTTGGTGGTGGTGGTGATTAGGCTCTGTATGGTGTGTTTATACACTGTATGATGGTATTACTTGGTGGTGGTGGTGATCAGGCTCTGTATGGTGTGTTTATACACTGTATGATGGTATTACTTGGTGGTGGTGGTGATCAGGCGCTGTATGGTGTGTTTATACACTGTATGATGGTATTACTTGTATATTGTGTGGTGATCAGGTACTGTATGGTGTGTTTCTACATTGTATGATGGTATTACTTGTATATTGTATGGTATGTTTATACAATGTATGATGATATTACTTGGGCAGTGTATGGTGGTGGAGATCAGGTACTGTATGGTGTGTTTCTACATTGTATGATGGTATTACTTGTATATTGTATGGTATGTTTATACAATGTATGATGATATTACTTGGGCAGTGTATGGTGGTGGTGATCGGGCGCTGTATGGTGTTTTTATAAACTGTATGATGGTATTACTTGTATATTGTGTGGTGATCAGGCGCTGTATGGTGTGTTTATACACTGTATGATGGTATTACTTGTATATTGTATGGTGTGGTGATCAGGCGCTGTATGGTGTGTTTATACACTGTATGGTGTTACTTGGTGGTGGTGATAAGGCGCTGTATGGTGTGTTTATACACTGTATGATGGTATTACTTGGTGGTGGTGATAAGGCGCTGTATGGTGTGTTTATACACTGTATGATGGTATTACTTGGTGGTGGTGATCAGGCTCTGTATGATGTGTTTATACACTGTATGATGGTATTACGTGGTGGTGGTGATCAGGTGCTGTATGGTGTGTTTATACACTGTATGATGGTATTACTTGGTGGTGGTGATCAGGCTCTGTATGGTGTGTTTATACACTGTATGATGATATATTGTATGGTACATCAGAAGACAATAGTAGGCAGTGAACAGGGCACCATGCAATCTAAGGCTGGCCATACATTTTAGATAGCTGTCAGCCTACCGCTTGTTCAGCTTAATACTCTCTCTCCTAACTGCACCGTACACATGCATGCTCGGTTGAGCATGCACAATTCAGTTCTGAGTTGGGAGAGGGGAGAAAGTTGCTGCCATGCACCTCTGACGGCTTATCTCCCATGAAAACAAAATGATTGGTCACCTTAAAATCCAGCTGCCGATTCTTCTCTCCCAGGAGGCCCCTAAACACGCTAGTTGGTTGGCGGGTTATATGTATATAATCTGGTTTACCAATGATGGGCTGCTCTCTGATCATATCTTCTCTTTTATAATCTGTTGTAAGTAGACGAGTTAGTGTAGATATTGGATCATGTTACTCTCCTGCAGATCTGAATTGGTTGCTTGCCCGTTTAATGGGTTTAACTGGTGTGCAGGAGATTATACAGCAGGTGCAGAGGTTCATTTACACAAGATGCTAATAAGTCTATGGAGAGTGAAGTATACATCTATATGTGTTGGAATATGAAGTATGTGATACAGATGAATAATATTACTTCCTAAATGTTTGCAGAGATACCACAGATAAGACCAAAACCTCACTACATGCTGGTCCGGAGGGATGCAGAAAGCAACGAGGCTCAGTACTGCACCAAAGAGCCCTTTCTTAATGCCCGGGTCATCGTCATTAGATGGCTGGTGTCCTTCTGGCTGGAACCCAAGCCCCACACGGGGACTCACATCCCTGGAACTGAAGGGGAGAATGTGCCAAAGAATATACAGGTACTGAGACAGGATAATCCACAGTGTGAGCAAAGTCTGTATCTTCAGGTTCATTTTTATTATCTCTGTTTGCCGTGAATCAGTACAGTTCTTCTTTGCATCTATAAATGTAAGCTGCCGTTCACACAACAGATTTTACACTGGAATTATGGCGTGCACAGCCACCCCAAACTTTTGCCAGAAACCTAGTGGCTGCCACGTCCTTTGTGTCCCATAAATCTTCAATGGGAGGTAGTACTGTGGATCGCGGAGTGGTGGCTTATAGCTGCAGCCTCGCTGAGAAGGGACATGTCCTTTTTTGCCGCAGGTTTAAGCCACCACTCCGCGATCCTCAGTGCTGTCTCCCATTGAAGATGTGTGGAAGACAGAAAGGACACGGCTGATGTCTGCTTTTCGGAGAAATTTGAGCAAGGGTGTCCTTGTCATAATTTCACTGTAATTTACATCATGTGAACGTCCCCTTAAACACCTAACTGTTTTCCCGAGTCCAGCTCCGGCAGTGTGAAAAATAGCTAACTGGAGGGGGGAGGGCTGCTTTAGATGCTGCTATCTCCTGAATGCTAGAAACATGCAACTGGTCTTGTTTGAAAGCTGACAGTCCAGGCCTTCATAAAGAACCATAAAATGACAGCTAATGTCCAAGCAACAGAGGAGAAATCACTGTTAGAAAAGAGTCAGGAATAAAACCTGCTTTTACTTTCACTTTCAGCTGCATTCACAGCATCTCGATTTCTATCGGTGATATCTTCCACTGTCCTGAATATATTGCTGTCATTTTAATATTGTCTGAAAGCCTGGAATGTCTGCTTTCAAACAAGACCAGTTGCATTTTTCTAGCTGCTAGAAAGGTGGTAGCAGCATCTAAAGCAACCCTCCCCCCCCCCCCCCCCCTCCAGGTAGCTACTTTTCCCACTGCTGGACTCAGTTAGGGGGTTAAAGGGGTTAACCAAAGTCTGACACATGCCCCTCATATAGATTATACTTGCCCCGTTCCACAACACCCGTGTTGCTCCTGATGCCCGCACAGCTGCTGCTGTATCGCAGGTGACGATAGTGATCCTCGTCCCCACCGCGCCCTACTATAGGCTGCTTCCCCCCATTGCCGGATATTTTCACCCGTGCGACGGGGGGATGCGGCAGCAGCGGTGGCTGTGCGGGGATCAGGAGCGACACGGGTGCTGGGGAGCTGGGTAAGTATAATCTGTATAAGGGGCCCGGAATTGAGGGCCATGTGTTAGACTTTGGATAACCCCTTTAAGCTTAGAAAGGATTACCTAGGGTGTGTAGCTGACAGCAAGCAGGTCTTGACTGCTAACAAGTAACAGGACACACACAGTAACAAGTGTGCACATTTTTTTTAATAGGAGGGGTTTTTTACCCACCTCTTTCTACTTTTTCTTTATAAATTAAAGGGGTATTCTCATCTTAGACAATGGGGGCATATCGCTAGGATATCCAGAACGGAGCGGGGAGCACTGCGCCTGGAGGACCCCAGGTTTCCGGGGGTCCGGCCACCACCAGGCGCAGCTCCCCGCGCCGCTTATAGAAATGAATGGGAGCCGGGCCGTGCAAGCGCGGTGCGCTCCCATTCATTTCTATGGAGCCGACGGAAGTAGCCGAGCCAGCGCTCGGCTATTTTCGGCGGCCCCATAGAAATGAATGGAGGGCGGCTGCGCATGCGCAGTGCGCCCTCATTCACTTCGGGGGCTCCGTTCTGGAAATAGGTGCGGGTCCCAGCGGTGGGACCCGCACCTATAAGACAATGGGGGCATATCCTAGCGATATGCCCCCATTGTCTAAAATGAGAATAACCCTTTAAGTGCAAGATATATAAGATTCTGAGGGTGTCCTCGAAGTACAATATATTCTGATATTGTGCATTGTAGATTTCTTGTTATATGTCATATTTCTGTCAATGTCCCCATGTAGAGAGCTGCTGCCAACCTGGCTGCCCAGGAGGAAAGTAGAAATGAAAATGGAGAAAGGACAACTGAGCCAGAGCAATCCCACTCCAATACCAGCACCCTTACAGAGCGGGAGCCAAGTGTCTCCAGCCTGTGCAGCATCGCTGAAGAGCACGTCACCGACTACGAGATCATCCGCAGGTTCTTCTCCAGCAGGCGCTGTAACGTCGACTTCCTCATTGAGATCTTCAGGCAGGTGAGGAGAACAGCCATGGGGTTAGGAACAATTATCTGAAAGACTTGGATTTGGGCAGAACTAGAGATGGGAAACTGTATAGGTGAAGCTTTGCAGGCATCAGTTGGAAGTGATCCTGCAAATTGGGCCACAGAGGGTGGAGGGTTTCTTCCTGGCCAGCGATCAAACGGATAGAGAATTATCCGGCGTGTTGAAACCTATTGGTGGACACAATGAGAGCGCAAAAACAGAGTAGTAGGTCCTAAAGATTCACATGGGGTGAAAGCTGCGACAATTGTGTGCTCACCTTATAGGGTTGTGCTGAGTATAGGTACAACGCTATTGTAGACTTGTTCGTAAGTATCATACGTTGTCCAGTGGTCGCATCTGCTGCCCTTAGGAGAGGATCCTTGTTGAAGAGGAGGCCCAATCCCACAAGGAGACCAATGTGAAGAAAATAATTCCTAGAACAGGAGCAATTAATCCAAAGCCATTGAATGAAGAATATTTTATTCATCTATATCTGCTCCAATGGCTTTGGATTAATTGCGCCTGTACTAGGAATTATTTTCTTCACAGCGATCAAACGGATAACCTGGCTCAAGATGTTTTAAAACTAGAGCAGGCCTGTTGCTGGAAAGCCCTTAACTACCTAAAAGTGATATTCGGAAAATATGATTAAGGCCTCATGCACATGACCATATCCATTTTGCAATTCGCAAACAGTGGATCTGCAAAATACGGATACCAGCTGTGTACGCCCTGCACTTTTCCCATGCTGCACATCCCACACTATTGTAGAAATGCCTGTTCCTGACCACAATACAGACAGAAATAGGATTTGTTCTATGTTTTTTGCAGACAGCACACAGTGTGCTTTCCACATCCTTTGAGGCCCCATAGAAATGAGTGGGTCCCAGTCCGATACACAAAAAAATTAGGTTGTGTGCATGGGGCCAGAGGTGTGGAGTGGCATGCCCTGACAACCACTTGCCTGCTTAACCCCATTCTGGAGTCCTTAGTGTGTCAGGTCAGCTCATGACTGAACAGCTGACTTAGGCTACTTTCACACTAGCGGCAGCCCGGATCCAGCAGGTGAAGGGTGCCGCGGGATCCGGGCTGCCGCAGGTACATGTGTGGGGCCGGAACTGCGCTCTGGCCCCACACATGTCAGTCATATACATACACATACATACACACACTACATACAGTTACACATACAAATACACACATACATACACTTACACATACATACTTACATAGCAGGAGCAGGACGGCACTGAACTGGAGGAGGACGGCGCGGCAGAAGTGTACCCACAGCGCCACCTGCTGGAAGGAGGGGAAATTGCAGGGAGACGGATCCTTCCTGAACTCCATTGAAATGGAGGACGGATCCGTTTACCATTGTGTCACACCAAACGGATCAGTCCCCATTGACTTGCATATGCAAGTCTGAAACTTGTGTAGTAGGGTAGTAGGGTTGTCTCCTCCAAGACAGCTCCTTTCAGAATATGGCCACCATGGTGATCAGCTGATTGCTGAGGGTCCCACTCCTTGGAACACCACTAAATGACTATGGCATGACGTATGTTTTTCATGCAGCTTGAGAATATGTAGTACTACGTGTGGTTATTCAGATGAATGGCACTCCATGTAATACAAGACCAGAACGGGAAATACTGTCAGAGTGCTCTCCCTTTTTGCTCACTAAGAAAGGTCCTTTGTAAGGTCCCAGGATCTGGAGAATCACGGCACTCAAAGTTTCAATGAAAAAATATTTATTCCTTCCATATAGAAATCACGGCCGTGATGTGCATCTTAAGGATGGAATAAATATTTTTGCATTGAAACTCTGAGTGCCTTGATTCTCCAAATCCTGATTTTACTGGGTTTTTACCCCATCACTGATCACCATACTCGACAAAAGTGTCAGCCAACCATCCCTAGTTTGTAGGCTCCCCACCTGTATGACATCCATAGGTCCTGATAGGGCATACAAATCAGGACTGTCTTCTGGAGACAATAGTAACTACAAATAGTAGCAATATTAGACAGTAACTAGAGATGAGCGAGCATGCTCAGGAGCAATTTTCGAGTAGTAGCGTATGCATTTTATAATCTGTACACTAATACATACACATCTTCTAATCTGTACACTAATGCATACGAATTACAAGATGCGTACGCATTAGCGTACAGATTTGAAGATGCATATGTATTAGCGTACAGATTATAAAATGCATACGCTACTACTCGAAAATTGCTCCTGAGCATGCTCGCTCATCTCTAACAGTAACTAAAAAACAAGTTCCCCCTCTGTGAGCTTTGGAAATTAACAGACATTTTGCTAAGGCCATGTCTGTTAGGCCAGAGCTTTTCTTGTGCCTTGTTAACACGGGTTAATGATTGGGAACAGGCGTTCAAACTAGCACTCATTCTTATGGCTCTTACACACGACCCTATGTATTTTGCAGTCCACAACGGATGACATCCGTGTGCATGCCGCATTCCGCAGAACAGAAGGGCTGCGCACTAATAAAACAGTCCTATCCTTGTCCGTTATGCAGACACTAATAGGACATGCAGACATATGGAAATGGGATGCACACTAAGTCATTTTGTTTTCTTTTTGTGGCCCCATTGAAGTGAATGGTTCCGCATACTGGGCGCAAAAAAAAAAAAACGGTACGGACGCGGAAATAAAATACGTTCGTGTGCATGAGCCCTTATGATCATTGCCATGTAAAAACGCCTTTAGTCCGGATGCTCACGTCTGGAGACCAAATTCAAATAATTAAACCCATGGTGGTGCTGAAAAACGGGTCCAGAATACAGATGTGTGATAGGTTGGAAACATTAACTATTTATTGTCGTTGTGTCTTTCTCTCAGTCTTTCTTGTTGCCGGTGTGTGAAGCGGCAGCCATGCGCAAGGTGCTGAAGGTGTATGAGCAGTGGATCAAACAGAAGGAAAAACCCTTGTTCATGCAAGAGCCTGATAAGCCATCTGACTTAGAGGAAGGCATTGTCATATCTGTCGAGCGCCAAGAAGGTTCTGCTGGGACGGAAAAGGGAAAAGAACGTGAAGAGGTAAGCGAATATAAGTGACATTACAGACCTCACTTACATGGAGTCAGTACGTGGAAGAAGGATCTCCAGCTGGTAACATCATGATCGTCTGACCAGAGAAGACTTCTATAATGTGCCCTCACCTTGCTCTAATCTTGCAGGTCCATTCTATAAACTGTGCTGCAAATAATTCTGTCCAAACATAGTCACTCGGCTATGGTGGTGGATCTGTGAGCACCTAAAATGAGGGAATCCCTGAGGCAGCAGGTGAAAGTAATAGTGATTTCTGCTGCACAATATTGATCTCGGGGGTACCATCTCTCCTTGCGGAGAGCACCTTAATCGGTGTGAGGAGACTTATAGGCCATACAGGTTCCACTGGAATTCTGGGAAGAAAGGGATGAAAATGAGCTCTTAACAAACTCTGCCTTTAATGCCACCAGATGTAAGGCAGCTATACTATAAGTCACTGTTCAGCCTTTTAAACAGGCCTTGAGACATGACTTGGATAATAAATAAGCCAGCATCTCATCTGCAAACACTGATTAAGACACCTCATGCCGATTAAGAGGAGATAGTACCCCCAAGTCTTGACTTAGTCCTCTCACCCAGTTAAGCCAGTACTCTCTGCTCTGATGATCGGCAATCATCCCAAAACAGTCTGCAGATGAGATGCTGGCTTATTTAATATCCTAGTCATGTCTCAAGGCCTGTTTAAAGGGTCGAACATTCATTGGCTTATATGATAGCTGTCTTACATCTGGTGGCATCAGAGGCAGAGCTTGTCAAGAGCTCATTTGCATCCCTTTTTTCACACAATTTTGAGGGATCCATGTAGACAGCACCTTAAGGGCTTGCTCATATCTGGGTCAGAGGCTCCGTTTGGGGCAGAAATAGCAGAGAGGAGTCCTACACGCAAGACTTTTTTTTTTCTCCGCAAATAAAATGGACTCCAGAACGGAAATCAAATGGACCCCATTATAGTTAGTGGGATCTGTTTGATTTGGGTCAGTTATGTGCCGAATACAGCACTTCAGTTATTTTCTTTGTTTTGCTTCTATAACGGAGCAGAACGGAAATCCATAGCGGTGATGTGAACCTACCCTGAGAAGGTAAGTGTCATCAGGAAATGACATTTTATTTAAATCAAAGGGGAGATTTATCAAACTGGTGTAAAGTGGAACTGACTTAGTTGCCCATAGCAACCAATCAGATTTAACCTTTTATTTTCCAAAGGAGCTCTGAAAAATGAAATGTGGAATCTGGTTGCTATGGGCAACTAAGCCAGTTCTACTTTACATCAGCTTGATCAGTCTCCCCCCAAGTTTTTATATTTAATACAATTTTTAAGAATTTTTGGTGATTTCATTATTTTAAAGGGGTTGTCCGGGTTCAGAGAAGAACCCGGACATACCTGCAATTTCACCCAGGCAGCCCGCCTGAAGAGGGCATCGGAGCATCTCATGCTCCGATGCCCCCCCCTTGCCCTGCGCTAGATCGCGCAGGGCAAGGTCTCTTGTTTTGTAAATACTCGCTGCCGGGCGGGTACTTCCGCCCGGCAGTGAGTTCGGTGACGTCACCGGCCTTAATGGGCCGGCTTTAGCGCTGCCCTAGCCGTTTTACTGGCTAGGGCAGCGCTGAAGCCTGTCCATCAGCACCGATGACGTCACCGACTCACTGCCGGGCGGAAGCCTCTGCCCGGCAGGGACCGGTACGTCACCGGAACCCGGCGAAATTCCTTTGCCCTGCGCTAATTAGCGCAGGGCAAAGGAGGGCATCGGAGCATAGGATGCTCCGATGCCCTCTTCAGGCGGGCTGCCTGGGTGAAATTGCAGGTATGTCCGGGTTCTTCTCTGAACCCGGACAACCCCTTTAACTTTCCATCTCATTTACACTTCCTGTTCTGTAGAGGTCACTCAAGTAGTCATCTCATTATCATCACAGACAGGGTTACAATGGCAAATAATACCAGATCCACCGTTCACAATGGTTGATGGTCACAGCTCACCTCCTCCCCCTTCCTGCACAAGTGACCTCTGCACTGGACAAAGAGTGCATCGGAACACTTTCTCATAGAAGTGATGGTTGTCATTTCCAGACCACAGATTCCTATGGTCCAGCAGTACAACATATCTCAACATGCTGTTAACTGCTCAAGCATGATGGATGCCCTCATAATCATTTACAGACAACAGAATTAAAGAAATATACAATAGCAAAATAACAGAATAGAGCAAAACAATATCCGTATCTGGTTTTAATACCGAACAAAAGTGGAAAGAAAAGTCAGCCATGTTGAATTTTAATAGGCCCAAACCTTTTGTTCTCAGGGACATGCACACCCAGCTGAGCATACCTGTGTATGGAGAGGGGGGGGGGGCACAGAGTAATAGTTGCTGGCTGAATGAGTGTCAGCTGTGTGGCCAAGTTAAGTTGCAGTAATAATGAAAGCTGATTCTTACTGTATACAGCGTAGGGTGGACTACAAATAACCAATGCATTTTTTTCCCTTTATAGGATGCACTGACGGTTCCTCCAGGACATGTCCGCACTGCAAGCTGGTCCAAGTGTCCCCAGGACTCCAGTAACAAGCTCTCAGACGCTGTCCTCTTTGACAGGAATGTGAAGGCTGGTGCTCAGGCCGTGTATCAGGTATCCCTGTACAGCGCTTGATTTTTATGTCGTTCACGGATGAAGCAACCAGCAATACTTGAAATTTTTGGTTCTGTTTTATCCGTAGGTTTTTATCGTAAATGCTGCAAATATAATTTTGCTTGAGCCGGCAAATGACAACAAGACCATGTTAAATGAACATACGGACATGTGCAAGAGAGTGCTGAACATCTACCGTTACATGGTGGTTCAAGTCTCCATGGATAAGAAGACCTGGTAATAAGGGCACCTGAAAATGAGTGCTGGTCTAAAGGGATATGGTTTTAAAGGGGTTGTCCCACCATAGGAAAGTAACTCCTACCCATAGGACAAGGGGATAAGTACCTCTGGGACCCTCACTGATTACCAGAATTCAACAGAAGTCACGCATGTGCGCTGCCTCTCCATTCAACTTACTGGGAGATAGCGAGTACCGTACTCGGCTTATCCTCAACAGTCCCATAGAGTGAAATGGAGCAGCAGCCCACTATTGTCCCGCACTCATATGATCTTATGAGTGCGGGACAGAAGTCCTGCGGGCGGCCCGACGTGCACATACTAATAGTAATCTATGATGCTGTGCGCTCCCGTGCCCACGACCTATGCCGCTCCGGGACATATGACCCACTCACGGACCGTATGTCTCAGAGCGCATAGGGTAGTGTGCAAGGGCCCTAACCTTGTGTAATTGAATTTAGCAGCCTCAAAGGGGTTGTCTGGACTGTAATTTAAAAAATATATGTTTTTTTTAGGTTTAGAAACACATAAGTGATAAGTAACTGATCCCCTTTTAAATATCTATCACGTGTTTTTGTTCCTTTACGCACATGCTAAGTTACCATTTTGTTGTGTCCAGGATGCAGCTGCTGCTGGTTATGCTCAGGGTTACAGAGTCTGTCCTGAAGATCCCACCACAGGTTCTACAGCAATATCAAGGCAGGAAGAATCAAATTTTGGCTGGACGGCTGGCAGGACCCCTGTTTCAGGTAACCGTTGGTGGGATACAGCATACAGCATGGAGGGGTTGATCTTACTTTTGTTTGACTTTGTTAAATGATCTAAGGAGTGACATGTGCCAGACCCCTTGTCGGGAAGAAGATGTGGTCAGTGGCTTCTCAGTTGAACTCCTCCTGTATTAGAAATGGGGTTGTCAAGATACCAAAATTTTGATTCGATTTCGATACCAAGAAAAAGTATTGCGATACTCGATACCATTCGATGCCACGCCGAAAAAATAAAACACCCAAAAATCTGTGTGCCCCCATCAGACCACAGATCAGACCGCTGGATGCGGTCAGGACAGTGCAGCGCTGGCAGAGAAGACAGAGGAGCGCCAGACCCGGAGCGGAGCCGCGGTGCAGGAAAAGTATTGCAAAAGAGCAAATCCCGGTACCGAATGGATACTGGTATAAAAGTATCGATTCAGTATCGAAATATCGATACCCGCTACAACCCTAATTAGAATGATGGTCAGGCACGTGAAGGGAAGGTTCTGATCTAATTTTCAGTATTGACTCTATTGTACATGTACGGCATTATTCTCAGAGGATTGTGTGGATTGCTGCTGCGCTGAGCCCACTCCATACATAGTGGGTGCCAGCTGTATAATACAGCAGACACCTGGCCACAATGACGCCCAAACTGATGATTAAACCGCTCAGGTGCCGCAAGGGGTTCAATAGCGATCGGGGCATCTGTGAGATTAGCAAAAGAATGCGTCTCTCTCTCTCTCTCTCTGCCTTCCTATTAGAGCCCCCGCAGTGAAATTGCAGTGCTTGAATCAGTGGCAGTCTGGGGTCTTCTGAGGCTTCCCAAGTCTGCCATGGTAAGCTCAGGCTAAGCTGTGCACAAGTCGCTGCTCTGCAGGGAGCGCATCAGAATCCCATTCATCATAATAGATCTCTAGAGTTGTCACGATACCATAAAAAAGTATTGCGATGCTTTATACCATTTGATAGCACGCAAAAAATAAATAAATTGCCAAAAAGTAGTGTGCATTCCGCATTTTATGGAATCTGTGGGCCCAAAATAGAACAGTCTAGAGATGAGCGAGCAGTGCTCGCTACGAGCGATGTAACGCACGGGTCCCGTGTGCAATGCCCGCAGGCATTGCGGATCCGTCCTCATCTGCATGTGAGTCAATGAGGACGGATCGTTTGGTATGACACTCATACCAAACGGTTCCGTCCTCACCCGTCTTAAAGTCAGTGGGGACGGAACCGTTTGGTATGAGTGTCATACCAAACGATCCGTCCTCATTGACTTACATGCAGATGAGGACGGATCCGCAATGCCTGCGGGCATTGCAGACGGGACCCGAGCGTTACAGTGCTCGTAACGAGCACTGCTCGCTCATCTCTAGAACAGTCCTATCCAATTTTTTTTTTTGGGGGGTGAGATAAGGTGGCAAACAAATAAATAGCAAATTGCGTACTTTTTACATTTTTTTTTCTCTGTTACAGCGTTCACCGCATAAGAGATATTTTTTAATATTTTAATAGTTCTGACTTTTTCAGACACAGCAATACCTAATATGTTTACTTTTTTATTGTTTATATATTTTTTATATATAAAATTAGGAAAGGGGGTGATTTAAACTTTTAATATTTTGCTGTTTTTTAAAAAAAACCTTTTTATTTAATAACTATTAGCCACCTTAGCCGAGGGCGGTATGCCATGTTTTCTAAAAAAGATACTAGGCTGCCCTGTGTGTGTGTGTGTGTGTGTATATATATCACCCCCTCCTTTCCCAATCTTTTATATAAAAATGTATAAACCGCTATCAACAGGTATCTCCTTATCCAAAAATGTCTGAACTATTAAAATATTTTTCCTGCTCAGTTACCGCTGTAACTGAAAAAAACAAGAAACATTTTGGCCATTTTTTTTTTTAGTCCCCTGAAAAAAATTGTACAACAGTGATCAAAAAGTTCTGTATACCCCAAAAATGGTACCAATAAAAACTAGTTTGTCCCGCAAAAAATAAGACCTCATACAGCTCTGTAGATGGATATATAAAAAAGTTATGGCTGTCAGAAAATGGCAATGCAAAAAAAATGTTTTTTTTTTTTTTTTTTCAAAGGTTATATTTTTAAAAGTAATAAAACTATTCCTGTTCCTTTAGCGTTGTATAAGCTTTCTTTATAATAACCAATTTTCTTTCTTTTGTCTCAGACGCTGATTGTGGCCTGGATTAAGTCCAGCCTTCATGTCAGCGTTTCCCGAGAACTGTGGGACGATTTATTGGCAGTTATGTCCTCGCTGACGTACTGGGAGGAACAGGCCACAGAATGGGCTCACACCATGGAAACGTTAACCAAAGTGCTGGCCAAAAACGTCTACCACCTTGACTTGAACGAGTTGCCTTTAGACAAGCTAAGCGAGCAAAAGCAGAAGAAGCACAAGGGCAAAGGTTAAAGAATACGCCTCAAAAGCTCACACTTTACTGACGTGCAGATTCATACTCCTTGTCTGTAATCCATGTGTAAAACTAACAGTTAAAGGGAACCTGTCATCAACTTTATGCTGACCTCACTGAGGGCATCATGAAATAGTGACATAAATGCTGATTTTAGGGCTGTGTCATTCATGAGCTAATAGTAAGTGGTTGCAGAGAACCAGCATCATAATCATTGCAGCCCAGGCCTTGAAAAGAGTCAAATCTACCTGAGAAGAGTCACTTATTGATAAGCTCCTGCTCTCCCATCTGCTGATGACTGGCAGTTCTCTCCTAGAGAGAAAGGGAGAAAACTAGGTAGAAGCCTGTCAATCTTCAGCAGGTGGGTGGAGAGAGCAGGAATTCATGAATAACCAGGACTCTTCTCAGGTGGCTGGGACTCTCTTCCAGGCCTAGTCTGCAATGATTGTGATGTTGGTTCTCGGCAACCACTTACTTTTAACTTATAAATGACACACCGCTGAAATCAGCATTTCTGTCACTATTTTATGTTGCCCTCAGTGAGGTCAGCATAAAGTTGATGACAGATTCCCTTTAACGTGGATCTGTCATCAGACTATGCTACTCTTTGTCAGGTCAGCATAGTGTGGGGGACAGGTCCACTCTCCTGTTAAACCAAAAAAAAGCACAAACATTTTCTGCTTTTTGACTAAAAAGAGTGATCAAAGAATACACCGGATACATATGGTAGGTATGCAGTACAGAAAAGGGGACTCCTAACTTATGTGTTCCTGCAGCCCCCTCTGATCAGCTGTTCTGTGTAGCTCTGTCACTGGCAGTCGATGCCTGAGCTACTAGGCACAATCAGTGTTGTAGCGGACAGCACTGCTGCCATTGAAATCAATGTAAGCAGCGCTGCAGTGACAAGCACTGACTATTACAATGGTGACAGTGCTCTGTAGCTCCACCGAACCGACGTCCAGAAGTGGAGCCACACACAACAGCTGATCGCTGGGCTTTGGACCCCTGCCGATCCGCTAGTCATGGCCCATCCAGAAGATCACTTAAAAAAAGGGGATGGACAACCGCTTTAATTTTTACATAGCTTACAGAAAAAAAAACAGTATGCGTACTGGCCTTGCAAAGACCACTAATGTGTTGTAATTGTACTTTGCTTTTACATTACCGATCCCACTGTAACCCGTTCTTCAACATTCGCCATCCCATTTCAACCCATTCAAACCAGATTGGAGAAGAGAGGAGCAGGAGAAGACAGAGCATGTCCTTATTCTTTGATAGCATTAGCCAAACAGCACCACTGTTTTTTGTTTTTTTTGTTTTCTTTTGCCACTTTGGCTAATAGAAGAGTGGGCCTGTGACTATGATGCCATTACATAGGTATATCTCCTTTAAGTAGTAGTTGGTCAGGTTCTGTCAAGGTTTCCAACTCTATTGTTTTTGCAGAATCTGACTACATCTTGCAGACAATGAAGGATAATGTAAATGGCATCATATAGAGCAGGGATGCTCAACCTGTGGCCCTCCAGCTGTTGTAAAACTACAACTCCCACCATGCTCTCCTTTAGGCTGATAGCTGTAGGCTCTTCAGGTATGCTGGGAGTTGTAGTTTTGCAACAGCTGGAGGGCCGCAGGTTGGGCATCCCTGATATAGAGACATTGTCTTCTCAGACTCTGTTGTCCTTTCCTTTATGTAGGAGGCGCCCATGAATTTCAGAAAGGTGCAGTGGATAAGTCGTTCTCACGAGGGTGGAGTAGAGAGCAGCCCGGACAGGCTCCGATGCGCCAACGCAGTGCCACTACCACCGGATCCCCTGGCACTGAGAAAGCCAGAAGTATTGTGCGGCAGAAGACTATTGGTACGTGAATATTATAACATCTGCCATGATTTCATTGCTCATATCAGTCCATGATTTCACAGATTGCAGGATTCACTGCTGGTGCTTTTTACTTTGAGAAGGTTATAGAATTGATATCAGCAGAAGGTGTTGGTTAGAACAATTTTGTATGCAGAACCCATCCCTATTGTGTACAATCCCCATCATTCCAGTGTGCTGAGCTGCCTGTTATCTCATCATTAAATTATATCAAATATACATGACTTAACTACTGATCATAGGATGGGCCATCAAGATGAGATCTGCGGGGGTCTGATTCCTGGCATCACTGCCAGTCAGCTACTTTCACAAGGTTACTACAGCTCACATGGTGAGGGTCCAAACCCGAAAACTGATGACTTCTCCTAAGGTCGTCAGTGTTATAGTCTCTGAGAACCCCAGTAGTAAAACTATACTGTGATAAACTGAAAAATCTAGTTCTCTGTAGCATATTGAGCTTTCATTGCAATCCCACGTTTCCCAAATGTGAGAGGTTGCTGTGGCTCTTTTACAGGAAAATTCCATTCATGTCCTGCATGGTCTACAAGATGGATATTAAATGAAGTTATAAAAGTTATCCCCTATCCACAGGATAGGGTAATAACTATTAGATTGATGTAGGTCCACCACTGGGACCCACACTGTATCATGAATTCAAAAGATTTGAGAATGAATAAGCTTACTCATGCTAAGTGACTAAATATATTTACTAAGTGTGATTAAATATAAGCTAACACAGACAAATCACACACAGAATAATAAAAAGTAAATAAACATCACTAGCCTAAATATGCAATATGGGGTAGGGCTCCTGTCGGCCATGCTATAACACATGGTTGTCTACGGCGTGATAACACGTGACCGACACCCCAGAGTATACAAGAGGGCAAATCAATACTTAAATCCTACCTAAGATGAAGTTCCAAGGCGAATCCCCCTAATATATGTGTGTAACCAGAGTTATACACCTCGGCGGGGATCCCTATGGTTGGACCCCCATTGATAAAACGTGATGACATCTGTGTGCAGTTTTTTTTTTTTATCGACCCTTAGAAATGAATGGGTCCATGTGCAGTCTTCAAAAAATGTGGATTGGCCATGGACACAGACGACTTCACAGCATAATCAATTCAGAAAGGTTTACTTAGTTAATGAGCCCATTCCACTTCCCAAGTCGTATTCACAGGAGTCTGTAAACCTCCTAAAGTTTTGGGGTGCCCTTTTTGGGGTTTCTCCCTTTTGGACATCTGCTGTAGATGTCTCGATGCTTGCAGAATCAACATGGAGGAGAGATACTGAGCTTCTCTGTGTATGACTTGGACATGGAAGGTGGACCCTTACTCCAGTCAAGGAGAGCATTCAGAACCTGTATATCTCCATTTGCTGTCCATGTGTCATGCATTATGTGATTTGTTGCTGTCTGTGGTGTATTTTTCTGTTCTACCCTTCTCTCTGTCTTGTCATGTTCTTGTCCCCCATGTCCATGCTCCACCATAAGAGCACACAATGTTGTAAAGTTCTCCACCTGCATAATTTCACTTTCTGCCTGCTTCTTGTGGTTTTGCTGCACTCTCATCAGTCACTTCTCTTTCCTCTCCGGTCCCTCTTCTCCCCCGATCTCTCCTGTCTTTTCTGTCTTCTTTTTTTTTTAAAGCCATGAGGAGCCGATCCATTGGGGACAGTGCCCTGCCATCAGCCTCTATCCGCAGCGCTAAAAGTGCACCTGTCCTGATCCATCCTTCCAAACCCCTTCTGCCTGATATTGTTCTCACTCTGCTTTCCGATGAGCTGTCAGGTAGTGGCACCTCTGTCTGCACTCCTTCCCACTGTCTGCAGCCTCCTGTAACCACACAGAAAAGAGGAGAGCATTATAGCGCCTGAAGGGCGGAATCTGCGCGCCTGTTCCCTCTCTGCACGTCCTCTAATCACTGGTATCAGACATTCTCAAACTCATTTATGATCCAGCGTGTGGGCCTTCTTCACTTCTGTGGGAGTCCGAGCAAGTGCTCATGCTGGGAGTTTCACCACATCTGGAGTGCTGGAGATTGCCGACCCTTGGTGCAGTCACTGGTTAATCAAGGCCATGCTGTGAACCTGTCTTAACATGCTAGCATTTGGATGACACTATGGGGCAAATTTACTACTAAATATATTTCTTTTTTTTTTTTAAGGATTTTGCACAAAAAAAGCTGGCGTGCAGGCTATCACATTTACTTACTGTTTTACCCTTCACCTGACAAGGGCCTGGCTTCACTTTGAAGGGGCGTCTACTAAATGCACCTCCGTGCACCAGAAATGCACCCAAATTTTGGCAAATTTTTGGAGTTTCTAGAATAAACTTAGATGGTGCACGGACAAAATTTTTGGAATTCTAGAGTAAATTTTCTGCAGGATTTATGAGACACCAAATTTATAAAGCTCCATGCACCAAAATAGTAAATTTGTCTAATATTAATACTGTGATTCATATTCTTAGACAGTGTAAAGTGGGACACTATTAGTAAATCTGCCCCAGTTTATCTGGACTACAGTCCACTTTCCAAAAGTATTTCCCGCACTGTTGAGAATGTCTGATACGTGTTCTTTATTACGCTGTTCTGCACTAACTTGCCATATTGACCTGTTTACCTGGTGTTTATGACCTGGACGCTCTAACCTTTTATTCTAGCTTCTTCCATGTGAGCTCAAGCTCCTTTATCTTATAGATCTTCTCAAGTTATTTATAATGGTATTCTTATACTGTGTTAAAGTCTGAGCAAATTCAGAAAGATTTGTCATCACAGTGCATGCCACCTTGCATGATCACCTGAAATAGTGCACACTTAGAGCAATAGGGAAAAGTAGCTAACTGGGTACGGCTTTAGATGCTGCTACCTCCTGAATGGTAGCAGCTAGAAACATGCAACCGATCTTGTTTGAAAGCAGATATTCCAAGCTTTCAGACAATACCAGAATGACAGCAATATGTTCAGGACAGAGAAAGAGATCACTGATAGAAATGGAGACTTTGTGAATGCAGCTGAAAATTAAAGTAAAAACCGGTTTTACTCGCATTCCAGACTTTATTTCTAACAGTGATTTCTCCTCTGTTGCATGGACTTTAGCTGTCTTTTTGGTCTTGTATGAAAGCCTGGCTTTCAGACAAGACCAGTTGCATGTTTCTAGCTGCTACCATTGGTGAGATATCGCCATCTAAAGCAGCCCTCCCCTCTCCAGTTAGTTACTTTTCACACTGCCCAAGCTGGACTCGGGCAAAACAGTTAGGTGGTTAAAGGACATCTGTCAGCAGATTTGTACCTATGACACTGGCTGACCTGTTACATGTGCACTTGGCAGCTGAAGGTGTTGGTCTCATGTTCATATGTGCCCGCATTACTGAGAAAAATGAAGTTTTAATATATGTAAATGAGACTCTAGGAGCAACGGGGGCGTTACCATTACACCTCTGGAACTGCCACGCTTTCTGCACTTTGATTGACAAGGCCAGGCAATGTCCATATGATCATACCTGCATGGTCCTGTCACTCAAAGTGCAGAGGTGTAATGGTAACACCCCCGTTGCCCCTAGAGGCTCATTTACATATATTAAAACGGTCAGCCAGTTTCATAGGTACAAATCTTCTGACAGATGCCCTTTAAGAGTTCTATTTGTTGCTTCCACTAACCTTGGAGAATTGGAGAGCTGGGCACTGGGTTACTGGCGGATAGTGCTCCCCTACATCTACAGAGCTGGCTGCCCATTTCAAGATGGCAAAGGAAGTCCCCAGTTACTCCTATATGATGTGTACCTGTCTTATAACAAGACCAGTCGCGTTGAATATGCAGTGTCATCTACCAGCTGAGCAGATAGATATATAGTTTTGTTAGAGATGTTCCTTTATAAATTGATAATATTTTATTCATTTACATCCATGCTCTTTCCTGTTTAGGAGTCCAGTGGGCGGTTCTACTTTGGGGTTGACGGCTTTCTCTGTATATACAGTCATGCATGGTAGATTGTCAGTAAGTGATAGACGCCGCCCACTGGACTCCAAAGCATAGAAGGGGCAGGGATGTAAATAAAATACAAGTTATACCGGATTTATTTCTAAGAAAACTATACATTTGTCTGCATCCTCCTGCTCCATAACATGCTGCCTGCAGATAAAACTGTATCTACTTCATCTTCCCATTAGGAAGAGATATGTAAATTTTATTTTTTTATTTTTTACACACCTTTAAAAATCTAGTGCATTCACCACCACTGTTCTTTAGCAGCACTACTAATACAAAGCTGCCTGTAAAGGGATTCATGATGAATTGAGGACATTTACGTGGGTTGAGGACCCAGCCAGTTATGAGGAATGATTATTACTTCTCATTAAAATGTGCCGCTGATCACCCAACAAACGAGCAGCGCATGACCAAACTATTGGAGGGGTATTCCAGGAGATAGTGATGAGCAGGGAAAGTCATTAATATCTGATGAGTGGGGGGTCAGACTTCCGGCACCCACACGGTCAGCTGTGTGAATGGCCACAGTGCTCGGGCGTCCACTGCAACCCGTTCCTTGGGCTGGGCTGCAAATATTGTTACAAGCGCTGAGGCCCTTTAATTCAGCTCATTGTGGGCGTTGCTGGGAGTCAGGCCCCCACCGATCTGATACTAATGACCTATCCTGAGGATAGTTCATCAGTATTGTACTCCTGGAAGACCTCTTAACTCACTTAAAGGGGTTATCCCATGTCAGACAATGGGGGCATATCACTAGGATATGCCCCCATTGTCTTATAGGTGCAGGTCCCACCGCTGGGACCCGCACCTATATCGAGAAAGGAGACCCAAAAGAGAAGGAGGGCGCACTGCACATGCACAGACGACCTCCATTCATTTCTACAGGGCCGCCGAGAATAGCCGAGCACTGGCTCTGCTATTTCCATCGGCTCCATAGAAATGAACGGGAGTGGGGGCCGCGCTTGCGCAGTGCACTCCCATTAATTTCTATGAGCACAGCTAGGAGCTGCGCCTGGTGGTGGCTGGACCCCGGGAAACCCGGAGTCGTCCTGGCACAGAGCTCTCCGCTTCGTTCTTGATATAGGATGAGACCCTCACCTATAAGACAATGGGGCGTATCCGAGCAATATGCCCCCATTGTCCGAGATGGGAATACCCCTTTTAAGGCATTTGCATTAGCTTGGGCCCAGTTCCCTCCCTTTTGCATGCTGACATTTTTATATCAACCTGCATACTAACTATATGCTTTCCCGATCCTGATTGTTAACCCTTATCTTCCAGACCCCTTAATACAATGGCTGCAATGAAATATATTGACTGCATGTGTATAAAGAAGTAGAGTAACTTTGTGAGGTCGTGGTTTCATCATGACATTGACTTCTTTCTACACAGACGCAAAATCTCATGAACAATATGATCGTTTTGTCTTAAATAACCAAGTTTACATCAATTTACAATGTTTTTTTTTTTCTCCTGTCTGACAGAAATGGACGACGCCCCTGTCCATCCACGCGTTCCCAGAGTAAGGCATTACTCTCAGAGTGAGGAGACCCCGACGGAGACATTTGGAGGAGCCAATGAGGAAACCTCAACTTTACCTCGCAGCAGCAGCACATCTGACATCCTGGGGCCCATGGCGGCTGAGAGAATCAAAGGTGCAGTGCCAGTTGCAGACCATCCCTCCCCTCAGACTTTGGACCCCCCTTGTGCTAACACACACTGTCAGGAAGCATCCCTAACACAGGCGGATGGCAGTATATATGATCACCTTTGCCAATTGACTGGCTCGGCTGAATTGACAGATGCAGAATTTGAGCAGGGCTGGTATGAGGAATTGGAGGGAGGAGGAGACCTTTTGCCTTGTTTAAGGGAGTATTTCAAAGAGCAAAGCATGCAAGGTGATGGGATGGAAAAAAGCAAGGTCGGGTCTACTTTGGTGGATCATAAAAAAGAGCACCTTGATGAATCAGAGTTGTGCCCTAAAGGAGACAGTCGCACTGTGTCATTCGAGGGGCTCCATCACCCACCGCAGGCTGAGAGTGGTCCAGGTTTAGAGGGGCATGTAGCTAGGAAATCGGGGGGTTTGAAGGTACCTGGTAGATCGAGGGATGTTCATGTGAGGATTCAGGTTGACGGAGAGTTAAACGAAAGTAAATCTGTCCTGGAGCAAGTTGACCGGAAGAGAGGTCTGTTTAGACAAGCTGCAGCAGAGGAAGATGAGGTTCCTGGTCTGCAATCTTCTCAGCCTCCTCAATCTTCAGGTGGTGAACACGGGGCCAACATAAAGAACTTGTGTGAGTCTGTGACGCACAAGGCCAAAGCAATTCGCCGAAAACGCAACACTGTGCAGGTCTCTTTCCGTCCGTCAACTGAGGCGGTGCTTTTCTACAATTCTATGGAGAACAAAGATGCCCCATGGAAAGCCAGGCTGCGCAAGATAAGTGGCTTGAGTTCAAACTCCTCCATAGCTGTGGATACAGGGAAGCCCACGGCATACGCCGCCATGGGTGCAGTGAGAGTAGCGTCAGGCGTTAGCCAGTCAGGGACTGACCAAACTGATGTTCCCTACCCTCCGTCACAAGTGCATAAGGAACCGAGCCGCACCAGGCCGCGGTCTAGCAGTCAGGAGAGAGCCTCTTCTCATGCGTCTTTAGGAGGCGTATATAAATCTGTTGTTCATGCTCTCTCAAAACCTAAGGCCAGCGTGTCCCTGCAGAAGCAGCAAAGGACGGCAGCCGAGGCTCCACTGAGGGACCTGTACGGTCATGTAATGGGCTATTTTGGAAGGAAGGCAGCAGGTGAGATCCTTCAGCCCTGGGAAGTGTCCCCAGAGCGCACGCAACGATGCAACACCCGTTTGGCTTTGTATTGCAGATGAAAAAACCCCAGCTGCCAGCAATCAGGAGCTTCTTTTGGGATGACTTGCCGCTTATACCTCACCCATGCCTCGTTGACACCCTCTCTGGGATCTTTGCATGTGACTCCCCTGTGGCTGATATAACCTTTCTGAAAGTGTTGTACCTCCCCTACCTTTTTCAGCAACTCTGCTTTCTTTACTAATCCCCCTCCCCGCGAGGTGAGTGCTGTCACGTCCTGGCTATCACAGTTGTGTCGCTGGATAGCCGGAGATCACTTCTGTTAAGTGTCTTGTCCTGCAGTCGTCTCGTTTGGTTACACGTAACTACTCCATGAGAACACATTGAACGGGGAATCTTTTCATTCATGTATTTAACAGTTGTGTCAGCCCGTCCACCTATCACCACTGAAGTGTACGATGCACATGTGTGACAGTGACTGACAATATGCCAGGCATCAGGGTCCATCAAGGGGTATTCTGCTTTCTTCAGAAGGGTTATCAGTTATCGTTTTTTAGTGTATCTGCTCACGTGACGTGCACACGGGGGGGAGGGGGACATGACTGGTCACGTAACGTGCACACGGGGGGGGGTGTTTGGGGGCAGGACTGGTCACGTGACGTGCACCCCCGGCGAGGGGGGGGCTGGCTGGACTGGTCACGTGGTGTGTGCACACAGGCTGCGGGACTGGTCACGAGGTGTGTGCACACAGGCTGCAGGACTGGTCACGAGGTGTGTGCACACAGGCTGCAGGACTGGTCACGAGGTGTGTGCACACAGGCTGCAGGACTGGTCACGAGGTGTGTGCACACAGGCTGCAGGACTGGTCACGAGGTGTGTGCACACAGGCTGCAGGACTGGTCACGAGGTGTGTGCACACAGGCTGCAGGACTGGTCACGAGGTGTGTGCACACAGGCTGCAGGACTGGTCACGAGGTGTGTGCACACAGGCTGCAGGACTGGTCACGAGGTGTGTGCACACAGGCTGCAGGACTGGTCACGAGGTGTGTGCACACAGGCTGCAGGACTGATCACGTGGTGTGCACACAGGCTGCAGGACTGATCACGAGGTGTGTGCACACAGGCTGCAGGACTGGTCACGAGGTGTGTGCACACAGGCTGCAGGACTGGTCACGAGGTGTGTGCACACAGGTTGCAGGACTGGTCACGAGGTGTGTGTGTGCACACAGGTTGCAGGACTGGTCACGAGGTGTGTGCACACAGGCTGCAGGACTGGTCACGAGGTGTGTGCACACAGGCTGCAGGACTGATCACGTGGTGTGCACACAGGCTGTAGGACTGGTCACGAGGTGTGTGCACACAGGCTGCAGGACTGATCACGTGGTGTGTGTGTGCACACAGGTTGCAGGACTGGTCACGAGGTGTGTGCACACAGGTTGCAGGACTGATCACGTGGTGTGTGCACACAGGTTGCAGGACTGGTCACGAGGTGTGTGCACACAGGTTGCAGGACTGATCACGTGGTGTGTGCACACAGGTTGCAGGACTGGTCACGAGGTGTGTGCACACAGGCTGCAGGACTGGTCACGAGGTGTGTGCACACAGGCTGCAGGACTGGTCACGAGGTGTGTGCACACCGGCTGCAGGACTGATCACGAGGTGTGTGCACACAGGTTGCAGGACTGGTCACGAGGTGTGTGCACACAGGTTGCAGGACTGGTCACGAGGTGTGTGCACACAGGTTGCAGGACTGGTCACGTGGTGTGTGCACACCGGCTGCAGGACTGATCACGTGGTGTGTGCACACATGCTGCAGGACTGATCACGTGGTGTGCACACAGGCTGCAGGACTGGTCACGAGGTGTGTGCACACAGGCTGCAGGACTGATCACGAGGTGTGTGCACACAGGCTGTAGGACTGATCACGAGGTGTGTGCACACATGCTGCAGGACTGATCACGAGGTGTGTGCACACATGCTGCAGGACTGATCACGTGGTGTGCACACAGGCTGCAGGACTGGTCACAAGGTGTGTGCACACAGGCTGCAGGACTGATCACGTGGTGTGTGCACACAGATTGCAGGACTGATCACGTGGTGTGCACACAGGTGCATGGACAGTTACAGGACAGTTATCAGAGGGGTGCACCTGTGTGCCACATGACCAGGGCACTGTAAGCTAACAATGAAGGATCCGATTGATTGACCGCAAGCAAAGATATTGAAAGAGATGCGAAAGTGATGCCAAAGGTATATTGGAAAATAATATAACTTTGTTTTAAGAAAAAAAACTGTTATTGCCAAAACCATATTACCCGTCATTAGTGCATTATCATGCATCACCATAAAAAGCTCCAGATGTCCGGACTAAAGCCGGCTGTAGACATCAAGGTAGTCACCACCTTACTATGTTACTTCTGCCCTCTTGAGTTGGTTTACCCCAGTGAAGTCCCGCCATTTACCCCGACCCCTTCATAGACCTACATGGACTTTAGGCCACGATCATTGTATGGTTTTGAAGGACCATAGTTTGTTTTATTTTTTTGACTGAAAGAACGTCCTTATTACTATTCGGTGTCATGTATATAGGCAGCTGACGTGATGGACAGTCCTGATGCCTGCTTTGTCATCGGTGTGTCTGCATGTGTACAACCTGCAACCCGTGAGGAACCTAGATGGTGATATGTGAACAGGCTCCTAGGTCATGTTTTAAGCGTGTCCACCCTTGAGTACTATTTTTCAGCTACATATAGAGTTACTCTACATAAAAGGTTTGTAATGACTTAGTCGTATGCTACGTTGTTTATCTAGTTCAGAGCTGCATTCACAATTCTGTAGGCTTCAGAGCTGAAATCTCCCAGCATTCCTTGCTGACTCAAGTGTCAAAACTTGTCCTAGTGATTGGCATCCTAGTAGGGCTCTTTTTTATTCCAGTCATTTTATATAAGAAATTCTGCCTACATTCCAGAAGCTCTGCAAAGCAGTCACAGGTGTGTCTGACAACCTGTTTCCAATGACAACCTGCAGAACTGTGAATGCAGCTGTGAGGTACCAGGTAGGTTGCAGTGCAATGCGTTTACAAAGTCATTACAGCTGTGTGTAGGTGATATCTACATGTAAGCGGTAAGATGGCTCTATGCCGTGCACGCTCCATTGACTTCTTTGTTGCAACATGTCATTTGTGTTTGTTCAGTGCCTTGTACGGAGTTTGTGATCCATGCTTTCACAAGTTCTGCAACTTCAAGAATTCTTCTATGTCAAGCTAATAATCCAGTTAATCCGTATATTAATGCAACTTTACCGTATGCGCCAGAATTGTTGCGAAACATTATTTTCAGCCAGACAGACTTAAAGGGAACCTGTCACCAGCGACCTCTCTGCCAGCTGAGTGCATGGACACATAACTGTGGCTCACCTGAGTAACCTGATGTTTTTCTTTTGTTTATCCGAGGCTCCGTTCCCTAAATATGTTACTTTATCTTAAAGAACTCCCGCAAAAAAAATTATTCCATGTCCTGCTAGAAATGTACACGATGTAATCTGTAGTGAATGTCATTTTCTTACCAGTAGCTGAATTTTTGAGTTATATCATCCTGAAGTTTCTTATCTGTGTCATGTGACTAGGAATTAGACCCACCAACTCACACAGCACCTTATGTGTGGACAGGAAGTCTAATTCTCTATGCATTCCTATGGGAGCCTCACTTTCAGTCTCATAGCAATGAATAGAGAAGTGACTGGCTTCCTGTCCTGGGTCAGTTGGAGGTCAGGGAGTTGGTCACATGACCCAGCTACAATAAGAAGAGAGTGGAAACTCAATTTCAGCCTCTGATAAGAAAATGACAATCACTACAGATTATATCATGCACCTTTCTAACAGGTCAGAGAATAAAAATTTTTGCGGGAGTTCTTCTTTAATATGCAAACGAGGCCTTTGATGCATTGAAGGCGTCACCATTGCTCTTGTTGCACCCAAGTGCCACTCATTTCTGTGGGCAACTGCTTCCCTCACTGCCTGGACCTGTCAATCAAATCAGGGCCAGGGAGGGCCTGGTCACAGAAAGGAGTGGTGTAGCTTGGGTGGAACAAGAGCAACGGTGACGCCCTCAATGCACCAAAGGCCTAATATTACAAAAAAACATTTTAATCAGGAAAGCTACAGCTTTATGCTTTGAAAGGAGGTGCAGTGTCTTGTAGGACTATCTCATCTTAATGTAATGAGACCTTTCACTTATCCATTGCTTTATTCTGAAGAAAAAAACTTTCAGTCTATATGCAGATGAGCAGTTAAGTGCACTGAGGGTGGGCCCAAGCCCCTGTGTGCACCCTTGCTCCTACCGCTTCCTCTGCCAGCCCCGCCCTCTTCTTCCTGATTGACAGGGCTAGGTTCCTATATGTTGCCTGGCCTTAGCAATGAAGAAGGAGGGGCTGGCAGAAGAAGTGGGCGGAACAAGGGTGCACAGAGTGGCTTGGGCCCACCCTCAGTGCACCTAACTGCTCATTTGCACTTTAAAAGTACTTTTTTGTCCAGAGAGAAGTAGAAGGTAACCATTTCATTCCTCTGAGTTAGCCCACCGAGGCGTTGTTCTTGATTTGACAGTGAATTTCTTGGTGACAGATTCCCTTCAAATGTTGTGCCATATCACAACTTGACACCCATCTGATCACTGGGAGTCCGACCGCTGGGAGGCCCTGAGTGACTAGAACGGCAGTCACAGACCTTCACTGGCTCTCCGTTCTTCTCATTGGGGCCCCTGGAGATAGTCAGGTGATGTGCTTGGCTTCTCTTTGCCTGTGTCTTACAGGTGAACTGAGTGGCAGCGCAGGTTTTGAGACATCAGCGCCCTTCACTCTAGGTACTTGGAGATCCTCTTGGTTGGTCGGGGTCCGGAGGATAGCTGATGAGTTAAAGTTCGACAACACTTAAAGGGGATAATTAATCTGTTGTGGGGGTCTAACCGCTAGGACCCCCATCAATCAAGTTTTTCCCTATCCAGTGGTTAAGGGATAACTTGTAGTAACCAGAATACCCCTTTAATGATGCATCCAAAATGCAGCCTATATTATAAAAGCAGCCGGTCACTGGGTTGGAGGCCATTAAACCTGGGGAAGTCTGAACCTGGGACTAATCTCCAGCAGTAAGTGGCGCATGTGCCCCATGTACATGAAGGGGAGCACCGTACACCTCAATGCACATGCTAAACTGCTACAATACAGCAGTGCTATTAGTTTTGAATTGGCCATATTTGATCTCATCAGGGCTTCCATGTCCCCCATGTGAATTGAGCCATCACACACTTGTGTGACCAGCGCTCCATCCACAGTGGGGCCTGCAGAGCACACCATGACTCCACATAGGGGACATGGGGACCCTTGTTGTGATTGGTGGTGCTCCCAGAAATCATGCATTAATAATGTCATTGACTCACTCCTTCTGACGTGTGGCAGGATCAGTGTGAATACTTGCCTTTAGAGTCAAACAGCCTAATAAGCTCTTGCTATCACTCTTTAGTACATTAACGCGTAGCAGAAGACCTGCTTACAGGTCAGTACATGGGAGGAATGAGAAGAAGTGCCTTATGGTGCCTGCAAAGAAGCATTTCTGAGCATCCCTCCCATCTACAGCTAATGAACGGTGGTTATGGTGGGTTACATCTGCCAATGGGACCTCTGGTTAGAAGTGATCTGGTTGTCAACTTTCTAACATGTGTAAATGGGATCCATAGATCCAGCCCAGCCTACAGCAGGGATCGGCAAACTTCAGCACTCCAGCTGTGGTGAAACTACGACTCCCAGCATGCACACTTGCTTGGCTGTTCTCAGAACTCCCACAGAAGTGAATGGAACATGCTGGGAGTTGGAGTTGCACACTAGCTGGAGTACTGAAGGTTGCTGACCCCTGGCCTACAGCATTTGCTTCTTTATCCTGGATTGGAGGTGAAGTAGTACATGACTTGGATAGCTGGTATTTAGTAGGAGGTGGGTTCCCTCCCTTCTCTGTGTTAAATAGGTGCCCTTTTATTAACTGCGGTTCTATTTCATTGGCCCCATTCACATGCAAATCCTCGTTTATTCACTGATCCCCAGTGCACCGGACCGTCCAGCCTCAGACGTACGCTGCTGGGGTTTTGGTAACTGCCAAGCCAAACAGGCACATTATCCAGGGGATCGGGGGCTAATACTCTGCCAGCACTTCTGAAACCTGCAGTACCTGTTACCTTTTCATTGATGTCACACGTCATCGTCACAAGTGTCCCTGGCGCATACTGACGCAATGTACAATGGCGCTCACAACATGTTTTGCTAGCATTCGCTTTGAGTGTTCCCTGTTGTAATGGAGCTTGCGTGTCTCTGGGAATGCTGGTATCTGGGGAAAAGAAACCCGTCTGGGTCATGTTAAGGAATGGACTGAATGTAAAACGCTATCTTCAGGAAAAATGATATGTTGGAAACCACTGAGACCATGTAGCAGTGCCGCAGGTTGTCTCCTCTAATAGATACACCTCACAGCTGCTGCTGAACCTCTTTTGGTTTTTAATTGCGGAGGTGTATATTACTGTACCCACCACAATCCCCATACATGTCTGCTTGGTGGAGCGAGCATGCATATGTATGGTGGGGTCAGGTGACCTCTTTTACCATTTTCTTCCCCCTCCTTGGTGTTAACAGTGTAAGTAGTTTTAGGTCCAGTGTGCCATATATCAATAGTCCTAGGGATTGCAGAGTCCCCACTAATAGATGGTGGGTCCAAATACAGTAATAGCTTTGGAGACCTTCAGCTTGAAGCTACATATCTGCTCATATGAGTATATAAGCCATTGTGTATATCCCCACACTTGCCTTTAATGAAAACTTTTCCAAATAGATGATGCCCATGATTTCATCCATATTAGAGTTGATCTCCTGTGATCTTGTGATGTGTATAAACTCTGGATGACCACCTTGTCCATAGACGGACAAGCCTTGTTGGACTTTGGATGTGGTCATCCCCTGTCTGAATAACCAAGCTGCAATGAAGCGTCCAGCAATCTGTATATGGTTTGACCATTCATATATATTAGAAAATCCAACATATTTCTCGGCCTCTGGACCCATGAAGTTGATGCAGTGAGCCAACACTCGCTCGGATAAGAATGACGTCCAGGAATATTACTCCGACTTGTTACGCCATTTTTTTTTTTCTAAATCAATTGTTTGGGTTTGTTTTTTTTACAGTTGGTTTGTAATACTATAACTTTGTTATGTGGGGATATATATTGTAATGTATGGAGGATCGATCAGGAAATCCAGCCCAAGATCAGAACCTCAGGAAGACTTCTCAGTCTCTTCTTTTGAAGTGCTCCTTTCCTCTTCCTATAACCTGCCGGCTCTGCTTCAAGGAATGACCTTGCTTTTAGACTTCCTCCCAGATTTCACTAACTGCTTACTGGCTGAAACATTGCAAAGAGTTTCAGAAATAACTAATCCTGAAAACACAGTGTCCCCCCCCCCCCCCCCCCTCCGCTCTACAACGTAGAGACACCTCTTCCCTAATCGCATGCTGCAACCCTAACAAGTCTACTCTCCTCATCCGCCCCATTGATCCTTGCTTGATTTTGCTTTACGACTGAATTTAAAATACAAAATTGATGATTTTTTCATTTTTTATTTTGTAGCCACCAAAGAGGATTTAGCTCCCCAGATAAGTTCTCTGAATAGTGATATCAACTCGAGCTCCAACATCCCCGATCTGATGGATGAATTCATAGCGGAGCGGCTGAGGTCGGGCACAGTTCCGGTAAGAATTGACTGTATTTTTTTTAAAAAATCTCTTTGTAGGAAACTATGAAATTCCTACTGTACGTCCACCTTTTTTTTTTTTTTTTTTTCTCCCATTTTCCAGAATTTGACAAGAAGAGGTAGTAGCCCCGGCAGTCTCGAGGTCCCTAAAGACTTGCCTGACCCACTAAACAAACATAGCCAAATGCGTCCAGTAGATGATCCTGGTGTCCCATCTGAGTGGACCTCTCCAGCCAGTGCTGCCAGCAGTGACCTGCTAAGCTCAGACAGCCACTCCGACTCATTCAATGCCTTTCAGTATGAGGGGAGGAAGTTTGAAGGTGGGTACATGTAGACTTAAGGCATCATGATAACTATGAGAACACAATCCAGCAGCAGCTCATGGTGTGATCTGTTTGGTTTTTTTTTTAGCTGGTTTCCCATTTGGCAGTGAATCAGCAGCTCCTCTTACCACAGAGACAGATGCCGGGTCCATACAGCTAAGCACAGAAGAACAAGAGGTCGTAAGCCTGACCACTCTCCATATTGACTCCGAAACCAGCAGTCTTAACCAGCAGGTCCTGTCTGCAGATGTGCTGGTTACTGCAGGTATGCCCAGACTGCTGGGATGTCTTTTCACACTGACGGATTTTATATGCCTCAAAAACTAGTTGTATAAATTTGAGCATTTTGGCAAAATGTGAGGGCTTTTCTCAGATTTTCCACCGCTTCTGCTCTTTATGACTAGTATACATTACTATAGGATACGTCACCATCTTGTTCGCATCTACAGTCTATGAATATTGTTCTAGGGCCAATTATTATAGGGGTTTTGATATTGATTATTCTCAGGATAGGTCATCAGTTTCTGATCGTTGGAGGTCCAACACCCGCCATCCCCAACTGATCAGCTGTTTGACGAGGCCATGGTGCTCAGGTGAGCACTAGTGTTGAGCGAGCACCTCTGTGCTCAGGTGCTCTGGCTGAGCACTAGGGGTTGCTCAAGTGCTCGGCCGAGCACCCGAGCATAATGTTAGTCAATGGGACTAAACCAGGCACCCCCTGCTCGGAAGAGGGGAGGGTGTCTGGTTAATAGAAAAAGGTCAGAATCGCAACTTCTCCTCTTTTACTCCTTTCACTTGTAAAAGTATGCTAATTAACTGAATTTGTACGCATTGCTACAACCTCTACAAACAGCTGATCGGTGGGAGAATCAGGAGTCGGACCTCCACCAATCAGATATTGATGACTTGTTGTGAGGATAGGTTATGAGTAGTGTTGAGCGAACTTGTGTTTTCAAGTTCGGCATACATGGTTCGGGTTATCTAATAGTCATATAGAAGTCTGTGCTAGGCTTCCTTGGTGCATGTCGTCATAGAATTCAGTTGTGGTCCGTGGTAACGGAATCCATAACGGGATCCTTAGATAACCCAAACCATGTACGCCAAACTTGAAAGCACAAGTTCGCTCAACACTAGTCATGAGTATTGAACGCCCAGGAATCCCCTTTAACCACCTAGAGTCCAGCTTGGGCAGTGTGAAAAGTAGCTAACTGGAGGGGGGAGGGCTGCTTTAGATGCAGCTATCTCCTGAATGGCAGCTAGAAACCTGCAACTATCCTCGTTTGAAAGCTGACATTCCAGGCTTTCATACAAGACCAAAATGATAGCTAACGTCCAAGTAACAGAGGAGAAATCACTGTTAAAAATCAAGTCGGGAATAATTGCGGGTAAAACCTGTTTCTACTTTCACTTTCAGCTGCATTCACAGCATCCCATTTCTATCAGTGATATCTTTCTCTGTCCTGAAAATATTGCTGTCTTTCTGGTATTGTCTGAAAGCTTGGAATGCTTTCAGACAAGACCAGTTGCATGTTTATAGCTGCTACCATTCAGGAGGTAGCAGCATCTAAAGCAGCCCTCCCCCTCCAGTTAGCTACGTTTCCCACTGCTGGAGCTCCACTCTGGGAAAACAGGGGGTTAAGAACATTTATAGTAATGAATTGGATCACTTTTAGCCTTAGCAGTCAATACAAGTGAAATGTGCCAGCCATGCGAGTGAGTGACCCATACACGGACATGCCAGGGATCCTACTGAAGAACAATAATCATTTACAGTTAAAGAAACAAAAATTTTTATTCTCTGACCTGTTAGAAAGGTGCATGATATAATCTGTAGTGAATGTCATTTTCTTATCAGAGGCTGAAATTGAGAGTTTCCACTCATGTGACCAACTCCCTGACCTCCAACTGACCCAGGACAGCAGGCCAGTCACTTCTCTATTCATTCCGATGAGACTGAAAGTGAGGCTCCCATAGGAATGCATAGAGAATTAGACTTCCTGTCCACACATAAGGTGCTGTGTGAGTTGGTGGGTCTAATTCCTAGTCACATGACACAGATGAGAAGCATCAGGGAGATATAACTCAAAAATTCAGCTACTGGTAAGAAAATGACATTCACTACAGATTACATCATGTATATATCTAGCAGGACATGGAATAAATTTTTTTGCGGGAGTTATTCTTTAACGCGCCGTCACTTCGCTAGTCCCGGGAGTGACGGCGCGTGCGCAGAAGAGAAGACAGCGCTTGCAGTGTAGACATGCATGCGCCGGGAAAATTTTAGGGCGCATGCGCGAGAGTTCAGCGCTAGACTTACCAGTCTAGCGCTGTCTATCAAATACAGAAAGGGGCGTGATTACAGACAGGGGACGTGCCTCGGGCCCGGGGGGGCAGTGAAGGAGCGGTGCTCCAGAGGAAAGAGGCCGCCCCCCGGTGCTCCGATGGCTCATTTGCATACTTTTTAAAGTTTAAATTTCTACGCGGCCGCTGCGCAGAACGCTGCATGAAAGGTATGATTTTAAAAGTTGTCACTAGGCCTTGTAACCTATGTATTTAAATACATAGGTTACAACCTAGTGACAGAGCCTCTTTAAATAACTTGGAGAAAACCACGTCTTCAGCTTTTTTTTTTTTTAAATACTGTTTTAGGCTCTGAAAATGCATCTCCTGCCGTCTCTGCTCATGGCTCACGCTCCCAGACGCCGTCTCCTGCTGTGTTTCCTTCTGATCAGACAGAACTGCACGAGAAGCTTCAACATTCGGTGTTACAGACGCCGGACGATATAGGTAGATTAAATGTTAGATCAAGTCTCCAATTTCTGATTGTTTGGAATTGTGTTAAGTCAAGAAAGCATGAAGATTTGTTTCTTAGGATAAGAACGGTACAGAGGACAACCAAAGTTGTGTGATTTTACATGATAACCGTATTCTAATTCTGTGCCCTAGCTGATGCAGTGCTGTGTTTTTTCCTGTAGGTGTCGCCCTTGCTCATTGTTGTGAAGTCGAGATCCCACATGTGCTGCTTTCTTTTGCAGAGCCTTGTGAATTCCCACTGGAAAGCTGCAGCGTGATGGCAGGTGGGACACTAACCGGCTGGCATGCCGATGTATCGACAGTTATGTGGAGGAGAATGCTGGGAATCCTGGGAGATGTCAATAATATAGGCAACCCTGAAATCCATGCGCAGGTTTTCGACTATTTGTGTGAGCTGTGGCAGAATCTGGCCAAGGTAATGTATCTGCCAAGAGCAATAGCTGCATATATAGACGCTCATTTGGCCATTCCTTCCAACCCTTGTACTTGTACTTGTACGCTTGACTCCTCTGGTGACAGGTTATTTCAGAACAAAGGGGGTCATTTATTAAACAGAAATACATCTATATTAGGCATATTTGTGCCACAGATTGTGGTGCAAATCTGCAACTTTTTCCCGCTCACGCCAGGTCTAAAAAACCTGTCGCTGGTTCAGGCATGGTAAGGGGTGTTTTCAGTCTTGGATAACCCCTTTAAATCCATGTGGGTCCGATTTGCTCCAGATTATTCCGCAACAAGTCCGCTGGAAAATCCACAAGGCAAATTTGCTTTTCAATGCAAAAAAAAAAAAACTTGAGATTTACCTCTGCAGATCAGTGGGTTTCACAGAGAAATGGTAAAAAACGTAAACTGGTAAAAGAAATGGTAAATTACTTAAATCTGTTGCAGTAGTTTAAGTGCAGATTCAATTACAGATTCTTCTTCCCCACTGAAGTCAAAGGGGAAAATCTGCAAAACAGTTGAGTCTTTAAAAATCTATTGTGCTGGTCAAAATCTGTAGATAAGATTTTGTACGTCTCACTCACTTGCACTGTACTGTATTCCAATGTGGATTTTGGCAGCAGAAATCTAAGGTATAATAATCCACGGTAAACTCAACCTGTGTCAATGATGTAATTTAGAAATCTTAGGCAAACAGTGTATTATGTATTAACTTGATGATCATTCCTTTTCTAGATTCGAGACAATTTGGGGATTTCTTTGGATAATATGTCATCTCCTCCCCCACCTGTACTTATCCCACCCTTAAGGATCCTCACCCCTTGGCTTTTTAAGGTACTGACGCATGCATGTAGCCCATGTTCTTGAAAGGAGAGCTTCAGGAGAAGCTGAGATCAGGGTGCTCACATCACATGATGGTCACAGTATCTTTTTCTTCTCTTTGTTAACCAATTAATGACTCTGCAGAGCAAGCCGCATGTCGCATAGATCAGTTGTGTCCAGCCATATTCCTAGGCCGGGAGCTGGACACAACTGATAGAGGTGCACATATTCGGCGTCTCTACACTGCCGGACAGGAAAATGTACCATGCAGCATTTTTCCATCCAGCATCACAACTGATGCACCAGATTTATGACCGTGACTGAGATCAGTTCCCCTCCGAAGTCTTCTACTTCACACCGGAGGGAAACTGAACTGGATCCCCAGAGATATTTGAAGTGGGAGAGGGGGTGCCGCCTAAGATAAAAGCATTTTTGACCCATTAACCTGACAGTCAAGTAAAGCAGTGACCACCAACTCTCCAGTATGGCAGCAGGATCATTCAGATCCCCCTTCACTTCCCTGACCCCAGTGAGTGTGACAGTCATGCTTTACATGTTCAGAATTTCAGAGACGTTAAGAATTCATTTTTTTTCAGGCCACAATGTTACCAGACAAGTACAAACAAGGGAAGCTCCATGCCTACAAATTGATCTGCAAAATTATGAAGAGAAGACAAGATGTGTCTCCAAACCGAGACTTCTTAACGCACTTTTACAATATTATGCACTGTGGTTTGCTCCATAATGATCAGGTAAGTCTATGGAATTGGACAGAGTCACATAGAAACATGGCAGGAAGGGAAGACAGGTAAGTGTTGGTGCCACCTTACTTCATTTGCTGTATGTTCTGACTGGACGCTGGTTGTCTCGTACGTTACATTAAGGCCAGGTTCACATCACCGTTTATTTTGGGATGTGACATGTAATACACACACAGTGCACACAGGTATGTCTGGGATGTGACATGTAATACAGACACACAGTGCACACAGGTATGTCTGGGATGTGACATGTAATACAGACACACAGTGCACACAAGTATGTCTGGGATGTGACATGTAATACAGACACACAGTGCACACAGGTATGTCTGGGATGTGACATGTAATACACACACACAGTGCACACAGGTATGTCTGGGACGTGACAGGTAATACAGACACACAGTGCACACAGGTATGTCTGGGATGTGACATGTAATACAGACACACAGTGCACACAGGTATGTCTGGGATGTGACATGTAATACAGACACACAGTGCACACAGGTATGTCTGGGATGTGACATGTAATACACACACAGTGCACACAGGTATGTCTGGGACGTGACAGGTAATACAGACACACAGTGCACACAGGTATGTCTGGGATGTGACAGGTAATACAGACACACAGTGCACACAAGTATGTCTGGGATGTGACATGTAATACAGACACACAGTGCACACAGGTATGTCTGGGATGTGACATGTAATACAGACACACAGTGCACACAGGTATGTCTGGGATGTGACATGTAATACAGACACACAGTGCACACAAGTATGTCTGGGATGTGACATGTAATACAGACACACAGTGCACACAGGTATGTCTGGGATGTGACATGTAATACAGACACACAGTGCACACAGGTATGTCTGGGATGTGACATGTAATACAGACACACAGTGCACACAGGTATGTCTGGGATGTGACATGTAATACACACACACAGTGCACACAGGTATGTCGGGGATGTGACATGTAATACACACACACAGTGCACACAGGTATGTCGGGGATGTGACATGTAATACACACACACAGTGCACACAGGTATGTCTGGGATGTGACATGTAATACAGACACACAGTGCACACAGGTATGTCTGGGATGTGACATGTAATACAGACACACAGTGCACACAGGTATGTCTGGGATGTGACATGTAATACAGACACACAGTGCACACAGGTATGTCTGGGATGTGGCATGTAATACAGACACACAGTGCACACAGGTATGTCTGGGATGTGACATGTAATACAGACACACAGTGCACACAGGTATGTCTGGGATGTGACATGTAATACACACACAGTGCACACAGGTATGTCTGGGATGTGACATGTAATACACACACACAGTGCACACAGGTATGTCTGGGACGTGACAGGTAATACAGACACACAGTGCACACAGGTATGTCTGGGATGTGACATGTAATACACACACACAGTGCACACAGGTATGTCTGGGATGTGACATGTAATACAGACACACAGTGCACACAGGTATGTCTGGGATGTGACATGTAATACAGACACACAGTGCACACAGGTATGTCTGGGATGTGACATGTAATACACACACAGTGCACACAGGTATGTCTGGGACGTGACAGGTAATACAGACACACAGTGCACACAGGTATGTCTGGGATGTGTCTGCAATGTTCTGTGCGGCAGTGCTGTTAGTTATGTAGGTGAAAATGAGGTGACAGACTCCCTTTAAGCAACCGTTTTGCATGCAAAATTGGATTTCAGATGGAAATGGCTAAATGTGCATAACTGAGAATACCGGATGCTTAAAGGGTTTGTTTCACTTCAGCAAATGGCATTTATCATGTAGAGAAAGTTAATGCAAGGCATTTACTAATGTATTGTGATTGTCCATATTGTCTCCTTTTCTGACTTCATTCATATTTCCATCACATTATATACTGCTCTTTTCCAGGGGTTATGACCACCCTGTAATCCATTAGCAGTGGTCGTGCTTGCACACTATAGGAAAAAGGGCCTGCCCACGACCACCATTCCCACGACCAGAGCTTTTTCCTATAGTGTGCAAGCACGACCACCACTGATGGATTGCAGGGTGGTTGTAACCCCTGTATACAAGCAGTGTATAATGTGATGGAAAAAGCAATCCAACCAGCAAAGGAGGCAATATGGATAATCACAATACATTAGTAAGTGGCTTGTGTTCACTTCCTCTACATGATAAATCCATTTGCTGAAGTGAGGCTACCCCTTTTAAATACAGGATCCGTGCCCAACGTACAGCACGTGATCCTGGCGCAACCCACATAACCCCTTAAGGCCGGGTTCTCGTCACCATTTATTTTTCTGTTCTTCTGATCAGCTAGGGTTGCGGGTTCTAAACCCAGGCTAGGATCTTGTGCACAATGTACAGCACGTGATCCCAGAAGTGGCCTCCACACGGTATAGCAGAGCAACCCGGACAATCCCTTTAAATATGTCACATGTCATAGGACCAATTTTAAAAAATAAACTTGATAACCTACTGTGTTTTTATATTAACTTTTAGATAAGTGACTTATTTTTTTCCTTTTCCTCACACAGGATATAGTAAACACTATCATCAAGCACTGCTCTCCTCAGTTTTTTTCGCTGGGGCTCCCAGGGGCCACTATCTTAATTATGGACTTTATTGTAGCAGCAGGAAGAGTTGCTGCCTCATCTTCCTTGAATGTAAGTAAGAGGATCTGTTGGGACTCTGCAGGTCATCCCCTCTTCTTGTGTATGCAAGCTGTGGATTTCCTTGGGGATTATTCGCCCCCCAAGTTATATATGTAACTGAATGGAGGACCCAGCATCATCTGAGTTGTGCAATGCATAAGATGCAGTGGTGGAAAATGCAGCACAGTATGCAAAAAATAATCCAGACCACCAGTTTACATTTCCATATTCAATACTGTATTTCACCTCTCTTTATACGTTGACTTGGGCCATGTGCAGTAATTCAGTACCACCAGCAGCAGGCCCACTAAACGTTGCAGTTTATATGATGTCTGCTGTCATTTTTACGTTCGTTTTTGTATTTTCTTTCTGACAGGCTCCTCGTGTAGAAGCTCAGGTCCTTTTAGGATCCCTGGTCTGCTTTCCTAACCTCTATCAGGAGCTCCCAGCCCTGCACCCTACCGGCTCTGAAATTGTCATGTCCCAGTTCACAGATGTAAAGGTGACGCAATGAGATATTACTATATTTACATTTAATAAATGAGTCTTAAAGGGATCCTATATAAGTAAGGCTTAAGAATGATACAACTTTCTAATCTGCTTTAAAGGGGTTTTCCCAGGTTTTTAAGTTCCACAGGATAGGGGATAACTAGCTGATTGTTGGCAGTCTGACCCCCACTGATCACAGGAACAGAGGTCCCAGCCCCCCATTCTGATGGAGCAGTAGGTCGTACTTGTGCCCTGCCACTCCATTCATTCCCTAAGGGAGCGCTGAGTACAGCTCTGACAAGTTTTCTTTTCATAAATGCGTGTTTTCCCCATGAAATAACAGTTCTGTAGCATGCTTCATTACTCTGTCTTGTGCCGTTCCTCTGTTATTCCTCCTCAAAATGTATAAATATACGGACAGCTGCACGTTACCATTCCACTCTGGTAGCACTGACCGGTCAGTGTCAGACACTATAGGAATACCCACCTTTACCAATGGAATTATTTATTGGGGACTACAGTCATTTACTAAAAACAGACATATCAGGAAGGGCAACAGGGTTCTCTTTAATTCATTGCCATTTTAAAGTTTCTTTCTTTACATCTAGAGGCTTAAAACCTATTCAGCCCTAATACTTCTCACAGCTGAGAGTTAGCTACAGGAGTACCCTGTGTATCTAAGCCCTCCCTGTCCTATAATTTTTCCTACAGTCCACTCTCACATTGGTTTTGCCTAGAATGCATACCATGTAGAAAGTGCTCTGCTATCTTAAGGGGGGTCGGTTTCTATCCATAGGATAGATCAGGGGTAGGGAACCTCCGGCTCTCCAGCTGTTGTGAAACTACAACTCCCAGCAAGCATACTCGCTCTGCTCTTCTAAGAACTCTCATAGAAATGAATGAAGCATGCTGGGAATTGTAGTTTCACAACAGCTGGAGAGCCGGAGGTTCCCTACCCCTGGGATAGATCATCAGTGTCAGATCAGTGGTGGTCTGACGTCCAGCACCCCCACCTATCAGCTGGTACCTACAGCCTCAGTTCTATGAGTCAGTACACCACAGCGCCATACAATGTGTGGTGCCCGTTCTCGGACTACGCAGTTGATGCTCCTATTTAAGTGAAAGGGAACCAAGCCCCAGTACTCAGGTACCACCAGCTCTTTCCACTGTTTAGATACTGTCAAGGGCAGCTGCCAGAGACATCGATCTAGTATTGGTGACATATCTATTATTATTACAGGACAATGCTTCTTACTCCTGCACTGATCTTTCACTTTTAGTTCACTGGTAAAATCCATACACAGCAGTCTGTACACTGAGACATCAGGTTAGATATTGATGCCCAGAAAAGTCTGAAGGGGGCGGGAGGGAGTTTTTTGTTTTTTATTTTACCGTTTTACCCCAGTACTGGGTTGACAGCTACACTGCTCAGGTACTGCTATATAATCTCCTGTGTGCTGCAGATTCCGAGTGTATATAAGAGATGGGGAGAAGAATCGCCCCTTTTTTGTGTGGTGTGTATGGGAGACATCATAGCAGCTAGCCTCCATCCACTCTGAAGATAAGCTCAGGGAAAACTGACAATCTGCTATTGAGCCAGGGGCGTAGCTATAGGGGGTGCAGAGGGAGCAGTCGCTACCGGGCCCAGGAGCCTGAGGGACCCCAAAGACCCTTGTGCCGCATAAGAACACACCGGTATTATAGAAAGTGCATGCTGGTCAAGTTACAGGGAAGGGGTTAGGTCAAGAATTTGCCATGGGGAGCTGCCTCAGGCAGCAGGAAGGCTATGTGCTCCCCTATCCCTGGCCACAAAGCACGGAGGAAAGAGGGGCCCAAGCTGTAATCTTGCACCAGGGCCCATGAGCCTTTAGCTACGCCCCTGTATTGAGCATATGGGAATGGGAGAACTGGTGAAAATAATGGTCAGATATAGTGTGTGTGATGTAGACACGCATGTTCTGAAAAGTCATCAGAAACCAGTACACTTTAGTGCAGTAGAAACTCTGTATAATACACGGGTTAATTAAAAAAAAGATTTAAAAAAGGGAGTGCTAGACACCCTTTTTAGCATAAGAACATATCAAACTAAATTTGCATAGCTCTATGTGGTACCATTGTAATTTAGGAGACCGTGATGGATCTCCACATGATGGTGAGAATACAGCTTTGTCACCTGCGGGTCACACCCCGCTGTTACGTGGCCCGCTGCTGCGCCTGGGGTGTAACACGTTCTAACTGCTGATTAGTAAGCAGTGGGGAAATCAGATGATGTGATGCTGGTATAAATATGAGGACTATGTTAGGTGAAGGCCTTGCAGTAAATTGACTGGGGCTCTGTTACTTCCATTTAAAGGGGACTTTTCAGGACCCTTATACTGCTCCCTCTAAGGACAGTATATAATGAGGTGACAAACGGGCTGATTTCAGATATGTTTCAGCCACCACTGCAGCAAGGAGGCCAATGAATATCATGACTTGCGATCTCCCCCACCCTCTACTGTGGATGTGAAGAGACCTGTCCGTCAGCAGTAGAAGGGCGGAGCTAAGCCTGCATATCATGAACACGTCAGACCCCATCCTTCACAGCCTGACCAATGAGCTATTAAAAGCTACTTCATATTAACTGCTATGTGACAGACACCTGAAATCTGTGTGACTTTTTCTACACTATTCTACCCTTAAAGGGGTTATCCCATGACTAATGTAAAAAATGAAAATCAGACATCATATAGTACATGGCAATCTGTTTCTAACAAAGCTAGAACCAGTCCTGTACCTCACATGGATCCAGAGATCTCCTCATTCATTGCTCTGCTAGATTTATATCAAGGTGACAGCTCAAGGGGAGTGTCTTTTCTGCTGCAGCTCAAGAGGGGCGTGTCTCAGCTCTCCCTATCACAGCTCAGGGGGCGGGTCCATGCTTTCCCTCTCACAGCTCAGGGAGCGTGTCCATGCTCTCCCTATCACAGCTCAGGAGGCAGTTGAAGGATGAAACTGAGCGTGTGCGGCTGTCTCAGTGAACAGGTCAAAGAAAAAAGACGAAGGACAAACAGCAGGTGGTGCTATACAGATACATTTTATTATATAACTCAGTGGCTATGCTATATTTTTTATTACATGCAATTATAAAAGTATTCAGATCCAGGTGCTGGTTTGAAAACTGTAGAATATTTGAATATTTTTTTGTGCGACAATCCCTTAAAGAGGGATTGGGCAGGTTCACTTTAAATGTAGAGATCATTGCATGTTGGGATGGTCGTTCGTTCGCCCGCATACAGTTTGCGGCGTTGTTGGCAGAACACCCCCTTTCTTTACGAGGGGACGTCCTCCTGACAAACAGTGATTTTTGTATCTGCATAAAATTTGATCAACAATAAAAGTGTGTCCCCATTTGCCGTTTGATCGCTGGACGACAGGCGTCCATGTGAGCAGTCATTCGGGTAGTTGGCGCCCTGTGTACCTCTATCAAGCCGTCTGTCATGCTATCATATTGTGGCACACATGTGATGTGATCTCTAAGGTAGTTTTATTTTGTCACAGGAGCTCACAATCAAAACTGTTCTAAACTCTGCCAGAGAAGAGCCATCTGGACCTGCGAGGTAAGACCACGAGAGTCATGTGGTGGATGCTTGGGCTCCTATCTCTAATACCGGCTCCCCCCATAGTCTGAACGTTCACTGATGGAACTGATAGCTTGTGCTATTAGATATCCGTCTGATTACACTTGGCGTTGTAGTCACTGTATGGCATGATTATTACATTGCTGACCACTACCAGGAGGTTGCTTCCGTGGTTGGTAAGTCCCGGCACCATGGTAGGTTTTCTAGCCTGTCCAGCAAGCTGCAGATGTTGCATTATCCACGGGGACCCATCATGCTTTTTGGATCTTGTGATGTATACATCTTATTAATCTCTTTCTTTCTTGCAGATGTGTAGCTCTGTGCAGCCTTGGGATCTGGATGTGTGAGGAGCTGGTCAATCAGACACATCATCCACAGATCAAAGAAGCGCTTAATGTCATCTGCGTGTCCCTCAAAGTAAGGACAGCTTATAAAATAAAAAAGATGAGATATATATATATATATATATATATATATATATATATATATATATATATATAAAAACAACATGGGGGACATTTATCAAACTGGTGCATAGGAAAACTGGCTTAGTGGCCCATAGCAATCAACCAAGCCAGTTTTCCTTTACACCAGACCACAGCGCTCACTGGACCATCGAGCAGCTGATCAGTGGAGGTCCCAGGAGTCGACCCATGCTGATCTAATATCCCCTGCCCACAGGATAGGGAGTAGCTGTTAGATCTGTAGGGGTCTAGGTTCTGGGTCCCCCACCTATCACAAAGATGAGGGTCCTGTTTGAATAGAGCGGTGGTGAATCATGTGCACCACAGTTCCATTCAAAGACTAATGACCATGTACAGCTTTGTAGTTGGTTATCTCTATCAGTTCCATAGAGTGTGAATGGAGCTGGAAGATGCTAGACCACTGCTTCCTTCAAAGTCTACAGGACCACTGGAGATAGCAGAGTACAGCGCAGTCCCATAGACTTTAAATGGAGCCCTGAGCACATGCTTGACAACTGCTCCACTTAAAAGGTGGGGGAGGACACAAACTTTTCTAATTTTTGTGATCGGTTAGTATTTCAGTGATCACACCCACATCATTGTAACAGTTATCCCCTATCCCAGGAATGCCCAACCTGTGGTCCTCCAGCTGTTGCAGAACTACAACTACAATTTTTACAATAGCTGGAGAGTTGCAGGTTGAGCATCCCTGCCATGTCCCACTCATAGGGAACACCTTATTTTATACTGGAATACCACTTTAATGGGCCACTGAGTTTGGAGTTTTCGGAGGGGGTCTGAGTGCTGAGACCCCCACAAATCACTAGAACCAGGAGAGAGAGGAGCACACATACCGCTCTCTCACGTCACTGCAGGAAATTATCTCCATAGAAGTCCGTCAGCCCATGTCGATTCTATCTTCTGCTGCTAGGTGATAGAGCAGGGTATGTGAGCAGTTCTCTCTCCTCATTCTAGGGGTCTCAGTACTCGGGCCCCACCAATCAAAACTTTTGATGCCTCTATGACATATTAAAGTTTTTTGTAAACTCATTGACCCTTTAATGTATCTTCATTATCAAAAATATTCCGTTTTACTTCAATGAATGTCAATGAAATTCTGAGAAATAGAAATAATTAATGTTCCTGTTGTTCTGTGCCTTCTCTTAGTTTCCCAACAAAGTTGTTGCACAAGTCGCCTGCAGCGTGCTGAACATCCTCCTCAGTTACGTCCCTCAGCTGCAGATTTACCATCCGGATTATCCGCTGAAAATTATCGAGGTACGTTCATAACCTGGGAGTCACGATCGCACGCGGCTATTTTCGCTGGCCCCATTGAAATTAATGGAGGGTTGCCATGCATACGTGGTGCGCCTTCCTTCACTTTGCCGGCTCGGTTTACGGGATAGGTGCAGGTCCCAGAGATGGAATCCGCGCCTATCAGACAATGGGGGAATATACTAGCAATATGTCTCCATTGTCTCAGATGGGCACCTCTCAGATACCTCTTTAAATGGGCATACAAAGAAAATATCAGATGTCATTTTGACAGGTTTAAAGAGGACCTGTCACCTCTCCTAACACATCTGTTTTGGTAACTACTTGTGGTCCCCATGTAGTAACAATTCTGGAGCGTCTATTCTTATGGCTCTATGTTGTGCCTCTCTTATTCCTGCTGGAAGTTTATGGATAAAGGTACAGATGATTTATCAGTTGGGGGGGGGTGTCCCTACACAGACTGCCACTGCCAGCTCCCATTGGACTGTGTAGGGCAGGCATCCCCAAACTGCGGCCCTCCAGATGTTTCAAGACTACAACTCCCAGCATGCCCGGACAGCCTACAGCTATCAGCCTACAGCAGGGCATGGTGGGAGTTGTAGTTTTACAACAGCTGGAGGGCCGCAGTTTGGGGATGCCTGGTGTAGGGACACCCCCCAACTGGTAGCACCTATCCTACCTTTATCTGTAAACTGCTAGTAGCAATAAGAGAAGAACGGCACAACATAGAGTCATAAAAATAGTCTTCAGAATTGTCATTCCATAGGCAATACAATTGTTTAACTAAATGGATACATCATAAGTGGAGACAGGTCCTCTTTAAAAGGAATCAGTAAACCTACGGGTCTTATATCCTCTGCCTTCTGCAGTTATATAAAATGCTGTTATATGGAATCCCTATGATGTAACTGGAGCTGTGTGTTATGCACTTCTGTATTGTGATGGTTTATTTTACACAAAATGTCATTTTACAAATAAATCTTTGCATTTTTTTTGCGGCAGATCCTTCTAGCCACTGTGACACATCTCTTGCCGACTGCTGAGACGTCTTCATATGAACAAGATAAACGAGTAAGTACATAAAGGCATACTATGCGTGTATACATTCCTTTACAGGCGTATTCAAGGCTTATTTTTCTTCAATCTCTGATCAGTAGGGGTCCGACTCCCAGCACCAAGGCCTTTCACCTGTATGAAGAGACCACAGCACTGGGACGAGTGCCACAGTCTCTTCATTGTATATAAAGAACAGCACTATACCTTGTATAGCAGCCGAGTCCCATTCTCTTGAGTGCGGTTGAGGAGGACAAAGGCCATGTGTCCAATAGACGAGAGGTCACAGGCTTAGGAAGAAGATGTGACGCTTGCCCTAGTGCCGTTTCCTCTTCAAACAGCTGATCAGTGGGGGTGCCATGAATCGGACCCCACCAATCACTTATTATTTTATAGAATGTAGACTATGGCTGGCGCCAACTTGAATATGATGTTATATGATGCCTTTTTCAGACTACTTGATGTATGTAGTGTAAATCCCACTTCTTAGTACAGGGGCCAGCAACCTCCAGCTGTGGTGAGACTACAACTTCATTCATCCCCTTAGTTCCAAAAACAGCCAAGCAAATGCTGGGAGTTGTAGTTTGACAACAGCTGGAGTACAGGAAGTTACTGACCTCTGTCTTTTACACTTGCCAATGTTCAAGCAGTGGAAGCACTGATGGATGATACCACATCCATTGGCACTGGCCCGATTACACAGGCTGATACTGAATGTGGGGGGAACTATTACTGCAGTCATTCCTCCTTTTCATTCTCGGCAGCACATCGCTGATTACACAGGGGGATGGGCTGGCGATAAATGGGTGTGTACTTGCTGAGGTTACTTGTGTATATATAGTCATGTAACGCTTTGCCTCCTGATGATTGTCTTACAGTTGATCGTGTCTCTGCTGCTCTCGCTTCTAGAATGGATGATGGCATTACCGCTCCCAGTATTACTGAAGCCAGTGCAGCATACTGGCGGTGGAAACCAAGGAAGGGAAAATTCTGTATTGCACTGTGCTTACAAGGTAGTGTACAACTGCAAAAGCTTAAAATCCTGAAATTAAGAGTTTCTGCCCAAGTAAACCTGTTCAGCATAATGGATGTAACAAAACGCATAGTTTAGTATATTCCTGCTTAAAGGGACAATAGCATCAAAATTTAAAGGGGTTATCTGCAATGCATTTTTAAAATTTCATCTTGCGCTCCCCCCCTTGATGTGAAGTACAACCATTACATTGATGATTATTAAAAATTTCCTTACTGGGCCAACACTGCGCTTTCCAGTCTAATTAGGTTGTGTGCACTTTCGGGATCACGTGCAGTACATTGTCCACGTGACCCCAGCTGGGTACAACCCACAGTGCACACAGTTTGCGCATGCGCAGTCAGGCAGCTTGGATGCACAGGCGCAATCCACATACATTGTGGTTGGTAACCGGGATAGGATTACATGCACAGTGTCCAGCGTGTAATCTTGGCAGTGCGTGCCCGCAACCTAATTCGACCGTCATCAGTGCAACGGTTGTACTACAGCAGCACCGAAGTATGTGTTTGTTGGGGGTAAAAAAGACACAAAGGTGCACATAGCGCATCATCTAGGTAAAAAAAGAGGGCAGTAGCAGGGGTGCAAGCTTTCTTTTTTGTGACTCAAAGTTTTTATTAAGTAAAAACATATAACAAAGATAAATGCCTCGCTTTTACAATAAATACATGCATTGTGTTACAAAATTATGTTGGCAATAAAGATAAAATAAAATTAAAAATGCAACAAAACTGTGGACGACATGTGAATTGTTTCTTATGTATTGCATAATCATATTGAAAAATAGTGAGGACCTTTGCGGAGTAAAGAGATAGAAATCCTCGGTTATTATAACAACTCCTTTTTGCTATATGGGGAAGTAATCCAGACATCCCAGTTGTCTAGGAAGCGATCAATCCTATGTTGATTATAGGCAGTAATTCTCTCGTACATACAGTTGACATTGACATAGCTAATTATTTCAGCAATAGAGGGAAGAGACGCGTTTCTCCAATATTTGGCTATTTTGAGCCTTGTAGCTATTAAAACATGAGTAATGGCAAAAATATGAGTTTCAGGGAAAACATCTAAATCTAGGGACAATAGGGCTTGGTGAGCTGATAAACTGATCGGGAAATGAGAAATTCTCGAGATCAGAGCATCAATTGCTTTCCATAGTGGTGCAATTTGAGAGCAATTCCACCAAATATGAAGCATGTCTGCGTTCTGTTCATTACATCTCCAACAAGTATCTAGTTGATCATTATATATTACCGAAAGCCTATGAGGAGTCAAGTACCATCTGTAACGTATCTTCAAAGCATTTTCGAGGTGAGAGATACATTTAGAAACTGTAGGGATAATCTTATACGACTCTGACCATCTCTCAAGGGAGATGTCGGGTTCAAGTTGGGATTCCCATTTGGTTAAATGACTAAAACTGGTATGAGTAGATGACTCAATTAACATAGTATAGGCTACCGAAAGTGCCTTTAAAGGAGTAGTTCTATTTGACAGAAGCGAAAGTATTTTAGACTCCTCAGATACTCTTGGGAGTTTCGTGCCGCGAAAGATAGATTTAATTTGCAAGTATTTGAACGAATAATGGTCAGGGACCCCAAATTTTTATTGTGGAGCATGAAAAGAAATAATATCCCGATCTTCCATCAAGTCACCAAGGTTGGAAATTCCATAATTAATCCAATCGGATATAGTAAAGTTGGGAATACCAACCTCCAATACTTTAGAGGGAATGTATTTTAAAGGGGGAATAGTGAGTAATTTCTTAGTGGATAGAACCTTCCACACCTCGACACAGGCTTTAATAGTTTCAGGAATCCCAGTACACTGGAAGCCATACATGTGTTTAGAGGGAATTAGATTATATTCCAATTCAACCCACAATTTATTTGGGTCATTAATCCAAAGAGTGTGAAATTGGTCTAAGATACAGGCTCTATAATATTGTACTACCCATGGGCAACCCATTCCACCATTCCCTATAGCGTGAAACATCACATCTGCTTGGACTCTCACTTTCTTATTATTCCATATATATAGCCATAGTAACCTATGCATTTCTTTGAGATGTTTCATGGGAAAATGAATTGGTAAATTACGAAACACATACAAAATAACTGGTAGTACCATCATTTTAATCGTAGCGATCCGTCCCATCCAGGAGATCTCTGTTTTATCATAATTGCGAAGATCTTCTTTAATTCTCTTTAGTAAGATATCATAGTTAATAGGTAGTAATTTACTAGAGGGAAAAGTTAATCTAATGCCCAAATACGTGATGGAGTCCGTGCTCCATTGAAATCTGTACATGGATTTAAGTGAATTGATATCGGAATTCTCAATTCCCATATTAAGGACTTGGCATTTATTAATATTAAGTTTGTAATAAGACACAGTGCCAAATTCGTGCAGGATTTTCATCGCTGCCGGTAGAGATTTTCGGGGCTGTGATAAAACCAAAATAGTGTCGTCAGCAAAAAGGCCGATTTTATGTTGTCTATTCCCAACTGTTAAACCAGAGATCTCCTGAGAGGCTCGAATGTATTCTGCTAAGGGTTCTATAGTCAATACAAAAATTAAAGGAGAAAGCGGGCACCCCTGTTGTGTCCCATTTGAAATGTCAAAATCTTTGGATAAAAAATCCAGAGGTGAATACCTGCGCGGAGGGTTCAGTGTACAGGGAAGAGATAGCATGAAAGATGTTCCCCCTCAAAACCAAACTTGCGTAACACAGCAGTTAAGTAACACCAGTGTACCTTGTCGAACGCCTTCTCCGCGTCCAATGAGAGCAGAATCAAAGGCGTTCTCCGGGATTCAGCTACGTATATAAGATCCAACATCCTTCTAGTGCTGTCTAAGGTTTGCCTGGTTTTAACAAAACCAGTTTGGTCGTTCTGAACCAGTATTGGAATTACATCCGTAAGTCTGTAATAAGCTTGGCATAAATCTTTAGGTCAGTATTAAGCAAAGATATTGGCCGGAAATTAGCTGGAGAGTCTGCGGACTTGCCCGGTTTGGGAAGAGTTACTATGATAGCTTTAAGCATTTCTTTGAGTATGAATTTTTGGGAGACGATTACATTGAACATTTTGCAGAGATAAGGAATTAGGATTTTAGAATATGTTTTATAATATTCATTAGTAAAGCCGTCAAGCCCCGGGGATTTAGTCAGTTTTAAAGATTTAATGACCATGCTGATCTCGTTCTGTTATGGGAGCATTTAACGAAGTTAAACGGTCGGATTCTATTCTAGGGAGGTGAATTTTGGATAAGAACGAGTAAATTAATTCACGGGAAGGTTGAATAGTATCTGTATCCTCTTTCAAATTATAAAGAGATGCGTAATATTGGGCAAAGGAGTCGGCTATTTTTTTAGGGTTAATAATTTTTTCCTTATTAGAATTGTAAATAAAAGGAATCTTATGTTTTATCAATCTATTCTTAAATTTATTGGCCAGAGTTTTAGTCGCTCTATTACCTTGACTGTAAAATGTAGCTCGGTTCCTTCTCATATAAAATTCTAGTTGATGGCTATGGAGTTGGTAAAGTTGGAATCTGAGATCTCTAAGGTCCTTGGTATTATTATATGAGTAGAAGTTTGGACTTTTCTAATCTTTTTTTTTTTTTTTTTTTTTTTTTTTTATCATACGAAGCCAATTTAATAAAGTGGCCTCTCATTACGGCTTTATGTGCGCCCCATAAGGTGAATTGGGATAATTCAGGGGAGTCATTTAGGTTAAAGAATTCTAAAAGAGCCTTCTCCGAGTCAGCACTATATTGGGGGTTTGCTAGAATATAATTATTTAATCTCCCTACAGATCTAGGGCAGGGTATATCTGGTTGAGAGATGGTTATGGAGACTGGAGCGTGGTCTGACCATGTAATTAATCCAATTTTGGACATAGAAATTCTTTGCAACAACCATTTATCTACTAGGATCAAATCTATATGAGAATAGGACCTGTGGGGATTGGAGAAAAAGGTATAGTCCTTTTCAGAAGCATGTAACACACGCCACACATCGTACAGATCTTCTGATAGTAATAGTTTGGAGAAATTAGAGCTATTAGGACATGAATTAGGAGTCATCGATTTATCCATAACAGCTGAAGAAACCATATTAAAATCTCCACAAATCAGCAATAAGCCTTGTCTCTCAGTATTGATTTGATCCATCCGATTCCTAAAAAAAAGGCATATTGTTGAGAGTTCGGAGCATATAGAGAGACAATAGTGTATAGCGTATTATTTATATTGCAAATAAGAATAATATACCTGCCTTCTGAGTCAACCACCAACCTCACCATCTGAAATGCCACTGTATCACGTATAGCTATGGATACTCCTTTTTTTCTTGGAGCTAGCAGGGGCTGAGTATATATAAGGGAATTTCTTGTGCTGTAAGAGATGCGTATCCTCATCGTTAAGATGAGTTTCTTGTGCACATATTACATCACTTTTAGTGGATAACGCCTCTTTCCAAAAAAGATATCTCTTTATTGGTCTATTAAGTCCTTTAGTATTAAGAGTGGTTACCGTAAACTCCATGTTGTCGGTTGGTGGTTAACTCTCAGGCTGTGTAATACACAAATTCTAATGGTCATCATGAGCCAAAGGATGAGTTGTCGTCCTGAAATAAAAAGTGTATAACCATAATAACAGAGTGAAAACATATCAAAAGGTAGGCTTAAAAAAGCTTTCTAACCTGACATTGCTCTGGGAGCACAGTGTCCTGAAGAACCTTTAAGGATATTAATGCTGCAGCCTGCAATCCATCCAGGAATGAAGACAGCCTGGAGTACAAGGATCCAAAGCCAGAGGAAAGGAGAAAAATCTGTGCTGCTTGTGAAGCAGCTCCAAAAATACTCCAATTTTTTTTTTCCTTCTTCCTTCTGGCTTTGAAGATTTTGAGAGTATGGACTGACCATTTAATGTGTATATGGTTCACCAGACTTTCCCTGATTGCAGATGTTGGGGAAAAGAAAGAACAGGCATGTTGGATTTCTGACACCGCTTGCTCCTTTCTCCACATTGAAAACTTGCACACGTTCGGCAGAGTCGAGGGAAGTACGTGTGTATGGGGAAGTCAGAAGATAAAGCGGTTTGTCTGACAGCTGTCTACATTGTATGGGCAACGTTAAGCTAATGTTTAAAGGAGTGTTTTGGTAATTTAAAATAATCCCCCATCCACAGGATAGTGGATGACTATTAGATTGGCGGGGTCCTACTGCTGTGACCCCCCACGGATCATGAGAATAGGGTGCCTGTAACCCACAGGGCCCCCCAAAATGAACAGAGCAGCAGGTCAAGCATGTTCACTGCTGCTCCATTCATCTCTGAGACCTGCCGGAAATAGACAGTCGTGTAGTTATCCCCTATTACTGGAGTACTCCTTTAAATCAGAAACCATTCACTAAGACAAATGGCATCTGGAAGAGGACACATTGGGGGAGATTTGTCATCTCTCTTGTGCTAGAAAAGTGGCTTTAAAAAGTTGCGAGCTGTATATTTGTGACTTTTCAAATTCATCTTTTTTTTGCGGAGTGGAGGGGGGGAGAAGCAAGCGCCTTTTCCAGAAGGGGGCAGGAAAGGGACTTGGCCAGCTGCAAATTTTACACCAGCTTTCTCGTGCATAGATTTCTGTTTAGGTGCATGGACTGCTGCGCCTCGCCATAAATTGGGTGCATCCTCCAGCAGCACAGGGGATATCAAGACTGGCGCAGAAAGTGACCATCTTGATAGATCTCCCCCATAGAACTTTGTGCATTTTTGGTGGCATTAGTTGGCAAAGTTCACACCAGCCTTTGTGATGCAGGCTTTGATTCAGGTTTTTGAACATAGACATGAATCGAAAGGAAGGAAAATATAAATGAAATCCAATAATATATATTTTGTTTCTACCTCATTAATTTTTTATGTCTTTTTTTGTGAATCTAGCCTAAAGGCATATTTACACGCCCTGAATGAGCGTTTCTCTCGTTCTTCGGGTAATTGGCGGCACCTTTACCCTAACGTTCCTTCCCGATACTGTGCCTGACTTACCCCATGTACAGTAAACCTGGCATTAGTCTCCTATGAGCAATCTGAGCATCTTCACATACTAAATGTGTCCCCTGGAACCTGTAATCAGTTTCCTCTCATTTTGGATCTCTGTTCCCATGGGGGACATTACACCAGACCTGGGCGAATTCCTCGGCTGCACTTTGCAATCTTCTTGTGTTCATACCCAACGTTCAAATAGGAATCGTCTCTCTTTCTAGATGCCTTCAATAAAGCAGTCACTTGGAGTAAAAGAAGTGTATTGACCTCAATTACAGTCGCTTTATGGTTCATTACAATCAGACAGCTCCTTGGTCTAAGGTGTAATTCATTATACTGGGATGCATATTGATTGTTACATAGTAAATCACTGTATTTGCTCCTTTTTCACACACGTCTGCCCGGATAACGTGCTAATTGTATTCTTTAATCTACAGGTTTTGCATGACTGTATTTATGGCTCGCAGCATTTCAGCAACCCGCGGTACTTTCCCCTGAGCCTTTCAGATCTGGCATCTGAAGACTATGATCCCTTTTTGCAGCTGGAATGCCTGAAGGAACCAGAACCTCTCCACTCCCCAGATTCAGAGCGGTCCACTAAACTACAGCCGGTCACCGAAGGTGGGTACTAATGTAAAATACACTACAAATCCAGATCTACGCCAGTCTATCCCTCCTTTAGTTGCTACTTCCATGTGGTTCAAAACTAAAAATAAGTATATTTTGAGCATATCTGTGTTAGGAAGTCCATTTTCTAGTCAGGTCTCAGGTCTTCCCCCTGTCTTTAAAGGGGTTCTCTCACTTCAGCAAATGGCTTTTATCATGTAGAGAAAGTTAAAGAGGACCTTTCACCACTCCTGACATGTCTGTTTTAATAGCTTCATACATTCCCCATGTAATAACAGTTCTGGAACATCTGTTCTTATGTCTCTGTTGTATCATTCCTTTATTATTTCTACTAGAAGTTATGAATTAATTGCTAGCAGTCTGCACTAAGGGTACTGAGGGGAGGTGACCAGTTGGGGGGTGTGTACCTGCACAGTCTGACTCTATCCAATCATTGCTGCCATTGTCAGACTGTGCAGGGACACACCTCCAACTTGTCACCTCCCCTCTGTACCCTTACTGCAGACTGCTAGCAATTCATTCATAATTTCTAGTAGAAATAATAGAGGAATGGCACAACATACAGACATAAGAATAGATGTTCCAGAATTATTATTACATGGGGAATGCATGAAGCTATTAAAACAGGCATGTCAGGAGAGGTGACAGGTCCTCTTTAAAGGGGTTGTCTCACTTCAGCAAATGGTATTTATCATATACCAGGCACTTACTAATGTATTGTGATTGTCCATTTTGCTTCTTTTGCTAGCTGGATTCATTTTTCCATCACATTGTACACTGCTCGTATCCAGAGGTCAGGACCGCCGCTGCAGCACAAATACGTGGTGGCCGGGATGGGATCTGCTGCACCTGCGTGCCTATGTGTGCTACCACAGTCTCAGCCACCAGAGAGGCTGGTGCTTTTTCCCATAATATCGAAGCACAGTCACCACTGTTGGATTACAGGATGGTTGTAACCCCTGGAAACAAGCAGTGCATAATGTGATGGAAAGATGAATCCAGCCAGCAAAGGAGGCAATATGGTCATTCATAATACATTAGTAAGTGCCTTGTATTAACTTTCTCTACGTGATAAATGCTGAAGTAAGGAAACCCTGTAATAGGGAAATAAAGAGAAACCATGGAAAATGCATGCAAAAATGATAGTGGTAATTGGAGATGAGCAAAGCGACTTCGAATGCTACATCCAAAGTCCCTTTGCTGAAACATTTGTTATAATGCTGTACGGAGATCCTTTTCCATACAGTATTGGAATGTACTGCCTCCGATGAGGCAAAGTCCGTTATTCACGTAAGGCTAGTTTCACACTAGCGTTTATATATTCCGGTATTGAGCTCCGTCATAGGGGCTCAATACCGGAATAAAACGCTTCAGTTTTGTCCCCATTCATTGTCAATGGGGACAAAACTGAACTGAAGACAACGGAATGCTCCTGAAAGCATTCCGTTCAGTCTTCAGACCGGAGAGCAAACCGCAACATGTTGCGGTTTGCTCTCCGTACTAGTTATCCGCACCTAAACGGATCCGGAATGACCCCCAATGCAAGTCAATGGGGACGGATCCGTTTGGTGTGGACACACTTGTAAACGGATCCGTCCTCCATTGACTTTCAATAGAGGTTATTCCGGATCCGTTTAAAAGCTAATACAACCGGATCCGGAATTACGGATCCACAAGGTTGTATTATCAGTACGGATCCGGCGGGTCCCTTCACCCGCCGGATCCGTACTAACGATAGTGTGAAAGAGGCCTAAGTCACACGCGACTTTGTTGAATTACTTCGGTAATTGATTATTACAGTGAAAAACCACTCAGAACTGAAGCAGAGTTCGGTTTCAAGTTACAAAGTGGTTTTTCACTGTAATTATCAATTGCTGAAGGTATTCAACGAAGTCTCGCTCGACTTTGTGAATAACTTACTTCTGCTCATCGGAGCCCATACATTCTAATACTGTATGGAGACTGATCTCCATACATATTATTCTGAAGTTTTGAACGAAGCGTCTTCGTATTAAGCATCTCAACTCTTGTGGTAATACTGGGAACATGTTAACTTTTGACTTTTAATAATGTCTTCCCACACGTTCGCTGCCAGGATTAAGGGTAGATTCACACGGCCGTATAATTTTATCCGCATCCGTTCCTCATTTTGCGGAAAGGATGCAGATCCATTCATTCCTATGGTTGAATAAAACGTACAGACAACATTCAGTATGTTGTCCGCATCCGTGTTTCTGCATTTCTCGATCACAAAAATATGAAGCTTGTACTACTATTGTCCGCACAGATCGGTCCACAGCCCCATTCAAGTCAATGGGTCTCCAAATTGCGGAAGACATACAGAAACCATTGCATATGTCATCCGTTCTTTGCGGATCCGTTTCTGTGTAGTTGAAGTCCCAATTGCAAAATATCCTGAAATTACTATTGCAAAATGTGTACACACAGAATGAAACGGATGCGGAAACACAAAAGAAACAAATTACGGACACGCGGTTCAGTTATTTGTGGACTGCAAAACGGAAAAGGATAACATACGGTGGTGTGAATGTACCCTTATAATACATAGAAAGCATCCTAAGATGACTTTATCATGGCGTAAGGCATCCATATATGACCGGCTGCTACGTAGAGTGGACATATGAATATTATTATTTTTTATTATTGTATTTTTCCCCCACTTTTCAGTTCCTTAATTAGTAGTAGTGTCCCAATGATTCTCAGGTCTATGCCAGGAACTGTATTAAACAAAAAAAAAGTGTAACTAGTATGTTCTGTATGCAATGTTTTCCCCCCTCACTGCGATGCCAGCAAAAATATTGAGTGCCAAAATAAACTTTTATGTCCATAATTTAGGATTTTTCACACCAAAAAATAGAGGAGGGCTTCAAGCCAGGTCCCCTAATGGTAAAAACAGCAATTCTATTAGCAATCATGGCACCAGTTGAAGGTTTGTCAGCAGGACGTCATACACAAATCATTTCATTTCTTGGATCAGCAAATAAATTGAATCCTCCATATGGGTCTCAATTCATCCATGGGATTTAGACTTGTTTAGACCGCAGCCTCATTTCCTGGATTTGAAAAGCATCTTAAAAAAAAAAAAAAAAAGAGACAAAAGTTACTAGTTGTGCCAAGTACAGTGAAGTTAGACCTTCTCCATTTTCTCTATGCACACGGAATCTGTAGGTTGCAGTTCAGGCAAAGTCTCTGATGGACTACATGTGCCAGCATGCTGTGCCAACAGGAATTTTGTATTGGCAGCCCAGACTAAAGTATTTAAGTACAATTGATGAATGGTTGGTACTTTGCAGATGCTGCAATATTAATTTAAAGAGGACCTGTCACCGCTCCTGACATGCCTGGTTTAATAGCTTCATACATTCCCCATGTAATAACAATTCTGGAACATCTATTCTTATGGCTCTATGTTGTGCCATTCCTTTGTTATTTCTACTAGAAGTTATGAATGAATTGCTAGCAGTCTGCAGTAAGGGTACAGAGAGGTGGTAACCAGTTGGGGGCGTGTACCTTCACAGTCTGAACATGGCAGCACTGATTGGATCGAGTGAGTCTGTGCAGGTACACACCCCCCAACTGGTTACCTCCCCTCTGTACCCTTACTGCAGACTGCTAGCAATTCATTCATAACTTCTAGTAGAAATAATAAAGGAATGGCCCAACATACAGACATAAGAATAGATGTTCCAGAATTGATATTACATGAGGAATGCATGAAGCTATTAAAACAGGCATGTCAGGAGAGGTGAAAGGTCCTCTTTAAACTTGCAAGTGAATTTCGATTTTTGCAGATTTATTACGACCATACAATATGTACATAGAGTTTGTTTCCCTGACTGCCCTAGAAACATGCATGCTTGGCCAAGCACACACGTACATTTCAATGAAGAGAGGGGAATAAGTCTCTTCCAGGTTGTCTGCACAATAAATACTAGTCCGCTTCCGCCAAAATTGGCGGTTAGGACGAGTTCTGTTTAATGTGTATGAGCAATTTTTGCAGCCTTTATCCTCTAAGTGGAATGAATGGTGGGATGAGATGGTGGACATCGCAAGGGTCCCTATGCTTGTCCTGCTCAAGGTCCAGTACTGTACAGCAAAGCAGTCTGCAGTTCATAATATTGCAACAGCAGAAACTTTTGACCCCACAGACTCGAGTGTGAATAAATCAAAATGTAAAAAGAAAATGAAAAAAGAAAACATAAGAATGGACATGATACACAGAGGACTCACATTATTCTGACCGCCAGCTAACACCGCTATGTGCAGCACGGCTAGACTGGCTGGGAGTGACTCAGAAAGGTCCTGGTAGTTGTCCCAGGTATCTGGAGTCTGCAGTGCATCCCACATCTGCTGGAGGGTGCATGGGGGAGGATCCATATAGGGAACATGAAGATTGAGGTGGTCCCACAGATGCTCAATTGGGTTTAAGTGTGGGGAATTAGGGGGCCAGGGTGGGACTTGGCAGTCTTGGTCATGCTGTTCCAACGAATGTTGGACATTTCCTGCCATGCGACATGTCACATTGTCTTTGCTGCAAGATCCCATCCTCCCCAGGAAAGACAATCAGCATGTATGGGTGTACCTGATCTGCAAGGACAGATTCATACCCAACTTGAGTGAGTTGGGCCAAAGAAAGCCACTAAACATTCCCCAGACCATAACACTGCCACCACCAGCTTATCTTATAGCAATGGTTGCAGGGTGTTTTTTCTCTGACTTTCTCACCTGACACGCCAACATCCATCCGTTCAATGAAGAGAGAATGGGGCTTATCGTAGACCAATGGCACATGGTGCTCTGCAGTTTTCACGTTGCTTATTCACAATGGTGCCATTTGTCCACTCACAATACATTTTCACCACAGCAGAACGAGAACTGCGCAGTTTCAGAAATACCGCCAGCCTTGGCCCGAAAGCCAATGATCATTCCCTTTTTTCACCTCTGATAAATTACTCCTTTTGCAGACATTTTCTCGAATACTAGATGTGCCAAATTGCACCACTGCACAATTTACACCTAAATCTAGGTGCACTCACATTAGTAAATGTAGGCCAGTCAATACTGCAGTGCTGTTATTTGCACCAAATGTATGAAAAGTTGCAAATGTTTGATAAACTTGGTGCATCTTGAAGTCTACTACATTTGTCTTGAGATGTTACTTCGCTTTCTCCACCACTACTTTACTGGGGTAAGATGGCGACAATTTTTGGGACTTTTTAAAAATTCTCAGTTGATCAGAGTGGTATAAACATCCAAAATGTTGCCAACGTTTGACGCAAATAAGCCTGAAATTCTTAAAGGGGTTATCCCAACATTAATGTAAAAATAAAAATCATATAGTACTTGGCAATGTATTTCTAACAAAGCTAGAACCAGCCCTGTACCTCACATGGATCCAGAGTTCTCTACATTCATTTCTCTGCTAGATTCATATCAAGCTGCCAGCTCAAGGGGAGTGTCTTTTCTGCTGCAACTCAGGGGGCGTGTCCATGCTCTCCCTATCACAGCTCAGGAGGTGTGTCCATGCTCTCCCTATCACAGCTCAGGAGGCGTGTCCATGCTCTCCCTATCACAGCTCAGGGGGCGTGTCTCAGCTCTGCCTATCACAGCTCAGGGGGCGTGTCTCAGCTCTCCCTTTCAGAGCACAGGAGGCAGTTGAAGGATGAAACTGAGCATGTGTGGCCATCTCAGTGAGCAGGACACAAAAATAAGAAAAATTGAACAGCAGGTGGCACTATACAGATATATTTTACGGAATAACTCAGTAGCAATACAAAATTTTTAATTACATGCAATTACAAAAGTATTCAGATCCAGGTACTGGTTTGAAAACTGTTGAATATTTTTCGTGGGACAACCCCTTTAAAGCACTTTTGCAACTTCATGAAGCCAAAATGCAGGGCTTTCTAAATTCCCTCCGCAGTGTGTGAGAAGGATACAAGATCAAAGGCAAGGAGAGAAAAGCTGCAGTATACATGGAGGACACACATATGGGACCTGTAGAAGCTAGCGCAGAAGCAATGTTGGACCGTTGCCCATAAGTGCTAATCGCATGCTTCATTTCCTAACCAGAAAAATTAAATCTGGCGGTGAATCAGTGTCTGTAATTAGCTGCTTGTCCTTTTTCTGCACTAGTTTTTATTCATACGGCTGCAGCAGATCTCCAGAGCGTGTATTAGTAATACAGTGCTTCTACAACGTACCTGTCATATTTTACTGATTTCATTTAGACACTGTTTGATGTACTCCATGAGTTGTCTCATGCATTGCCTTATACTGTTCTCTACCCCATACTAGCTTTCAGCAGGACCGGTAATTGTCTAAAATGCAGATGTATCATGGTCTGCACTAGAGCTGCCCATACACCTTTAGTAATTGGCAGCCAGATACCCTTTCGCCTAACAGCTATTCCTCCTTAACCCATTGCCCACCCCCTTCCACATGCATGCTAGGTTCAGCTTTCAACTATATGTAGATTCAGAAATTGTTCAACATCCTTTTCTCTAAGTAAATGTAATCATTGAAGTTGGAATACTACTTTAACACGAAATGCCATACATGTTTGGCCTATGCATGCAGAGGAAGTACGTAGCTGGCTCATGAGCAGAGCTCCCTCCATACGCTGCGGGTGCCGGCTGTGTAATACTGCAATGACTGAGATCAACTCCGACCCCCCAGATACCACCATTGTGCCATAAAGGAAAAAAATTTACAATTTGCCATTTTTTGGTCACCATGCAGCCTCAAAAAATAGAAATTGGAAAAATGTTATGTATCCGAAAATGGTACCAGTAGAAACCACAGCTATCCCTGCAGAAAATTAAGCCCTCACACTCTATAGACAGAAATATAAAAGTTATGGCTGTCAGAATATGGCTACGCAAAACTATTTTTGTCAGATTTTTATTAATCTAGTAAAACATAATAAAAACTATACAGATTTGGTATTGCTATGATTGTTTATGATCTGTCAGGATATCAGAGATAATGTCTTGTACATCTAGCCATCAGAGCAGGTGCCTGACTGGTTCAGTGTGAAACTGAAATCAATATACTCTTCAGATAGACAAACTTAAAGGCTCGAAACATCTTGACGGGCTGTTTTTTTATGACTGCATAATTTTTTATTAAAAATTTTCAGCAGTTTTTGTTGAGCTACTAAAGGCCCATAAACACTTATTTAGGTCATATTTTTGTCAGTGAAATAAGAATTGAGCTATAATGAGTGTTTATCAGCTGTCAGGAGCTCAGAGATAAGCTTCACGTGAGCTGTTCCTAACGGGATACAAAGTAAATACAGAGCCTGCTAACAGAGAATCTCAACACTGTACAAAGGGGACTGACATTTATTTTTTTTTTTATAAAGACCAATTGAAAAAAATATTTTTAGCAATAATGCAATAATAAAAAAATTGTCCATAGCCTTTATCCCTGTAGAACAAAAGCTGTTGACAATTTTTAATAAAGACCCCTTGAAAAAATTATTTAGCCCAAAATAATTAAAATGTAATAATAATAAATGCCACAGAAAGTGTTCATTACCTTAAAGGGATTATCCAATCCCTATAATGACCCCCAGAATGCCAGGCCCCCCCCTCTAGAGCATACTTACCTGCTCCGAGGCACCTGGATCCCTGCGCGGCTGCTGCTGCTGCATCTCCTTGTTGTGCAGATCAAAACATCCGGTGATGGGAGGAGCAGCCAATAGCAGGCTGCAACGGTGACCAGCCTCTTTAGGATAGTCGGTGCCGCTAGGGAGAGTGGTCACCGTCACGGCCTGCTAATGACCGCTTCCCACCATCGCCGGATTATTTTTTTTTTATCCGTGTGGCAGCCGTGCAGGGATTCGGAGGGATGTGGTTGCCGGGGAGCAGGTAAGTATGCTCTATAGGAGGGTCCTGAGCATTCTGGGGGTCATTATAGGGATTGGATAACCCCTTTAAGTGCAATCTTGTACTTTAATATTTCTTATCATACTTCATGCCATTATAGCAGAACTGGTGCGTTTCAGTTTCCTGAACACGTCGATTGCTGGTGCAGTGGCAGTCCCCATGTTTACATGGCAGCCCATGTGATATGTATTAAGGTCATATTAATACAAAAAGAAACTAATCTATTTGACTTAATGTTTCCTGTTGAGGGGCCCATTATGTAAAGTTGTTCTCGTTCATTGTCCCTACAGAATCCTCTTAATGTGCTGTTCATACACATAAAGGTGTATGGTTTGTGTGCGCATGAGAGGTCATAATTACAGCCAATGCGGGAGCGTTCCCCCTTCGATGATGATCGCCTTATTAGTGCAATGTACTCATCTGTGGGCCAGGACGGATCCTTTCTCCAGTAATTACATTTTCACCTATTGCTATTACAAGAGGCTAACATTTGGGCCCCTTGTCACAATTGGTTTCATGTTTTCTTCTTTTCCCGGCAGTAAGGACAGCGGGCGCTCTGTGTCTGCGCCGCTTCTCTGTATGCTATAATGGCCTGTAATTACTGAGTTTGCAGCACAATGCATGGGTGTTTGTTTAAAGCTGAATAGCCTGCTCTGAATAGGCTCTTCTATTAAGTAAATAGAAGTTGCACAAAGCCGTATTATCAAAGGTATCCTAGGGATGGCATTCCCCACACGTGTGTCTTTGTGAGGCCCGTCCATAGTGGCTGGAGAGTTGTCATTCTGTACATGTCACCCATTCTCTTGACAGGATATATAATAAATATATAATATCATAAATGTAATAGAAAAAAAAAATTCTTGCAAAATCTACATTCATAACACTTTAGCCATTAGACCTATTTGCCCCTGTAATCACTTTACATCCTTTAACTATTGGAGATAAAAGGAAATTTAGAAACAAACAGAGCCACTTTGATGCTTTATTTTTGCCTTAAATGGGTTTTTCTTATCAGATCTGTAGGGGTCCGACACTCGGGACCCCCCACCTGTCAGCTGCAGTGCAGCATTCTCACAGCTTACCCTAGGACAGTAATTTCGCATTCATTGGTCACATGGCCTTGGCGCAGCTCAGTCCCATTCAAGTTAATTGGGCCGAGCTGCGATACCAAGCACTGCCACTATACAATGTACGGCGCTGTGCTTGGTGAGCATGGAGAAATCGGTGCTCATTCAAACAGACGATGGGCGGGGGTCCCAAGTGTTGACCTCCCCCATCAGATACTGATGACCTATCCTTAGGATTGTTCATCAATATAAAAGTCAGAAAACCCCTTTAAATGTATTTTTCTTATTATGGGGTATTAAATGCAGATCCATGTAGGAAATTTTTTTTTTTTTTAAGCACAAGGCCGCAACATAACAAAATGTGGAAAAAGTGCAATGATATCAAGACTTTCCTAATGCACTGTATATGATGCAAACTCCAAAAATTCACCAATTCACTCTGGCCAAAGTTCCCCAGTTGAATTTTCTGGGTGTGCTTCATATACAGTTTTCCCCCCATGAATCTGCATTCAGTACCCCATAATGAGAAAAATTAAAGCAGAATTTTAGAAATGTTTGCAAATTTATTAAAAAGGAAAAAACTAAAATTTCACATGGACGTATGTATTCAGACCTTTTTGCTATAACACTTGAAATTTAGCTCTGGTTGCCTCATTCTTTTAATAATTTTGGAGATGTTTCTACACCTTGATTTGGAGACCACTTGTGGTCAGTTCAGCTGATTGGACATGATTTGGAAAGACACAGCCCTGTCTCTATAAGGTCTCACAGCTGACCATGCACATCAGAGCAAAAACCAAGCCCTGAGGAGGAAAGAACTGCCTGTAGAGTTGCGACAGGGTTGTATGGAGGCACAGATCTGGAGAAGGGGACACAAATTCTGCTGCACTGAAAGCACAGTGGCCTCCATAATTCTTAAATGGAACAACAACCAGGACTCTTTCTAGAGCTGGTCGCTCTACCAAACTAAGTAATTGGGGGAGAACAGCCTTGGTAAGAGCAGTGGTTAAGAACCCAATGGTCACACTGGCTGAGCTCCAAAGATCAGGTTTGCAGGTGGGAGAAACTTTGAGAAGATCAACCATCACTGCAGCACTCTTCTAATTTGTGATTTATGGTGAGTGGCCAGAAGCAAGCCTCTCCTCAGTAAAAGACATATGAAAGTTTGAAAAAAGCACCTAAAGGACTGTAAAGGTCTGTGTGAAACAAGGTTCTCCATTCTGATGAAACCAAGATTGAACCTTTTGGCCTGAGTTCTAGGTGTCCTGTTTGGAGGAAACCAGCCTCTGCCCATTACCTTTCCAATATCATCCCTACAGTGAAGCATGGTGGTGGCAGCATCATGCTATGGGGGTGTTTTTAGCAGCTGGGACAGGGAAGCTGGTAAGGGTTGAGGGGAAGTTGATTGCAGACATATATATTAATAAAAACCTGATCCAGAGTGCTCTGGGCCTCAGACTGATTCAACTTCCAACAAGACAATGATCCTAAGCACACAACCAAGACAACACCAGATCGGCTTAGACCTGTATTACACCAACAGATTATCTGACATATTTTCTGACCAGTCATTGCACACACAGATCTTTTGTTATACACACCAGCTATTGGTCTAATTGGACAGATATTGGTCAGATAATCTGTTGGTGTAATACAGGCCTTAGGGACAACTCTGTGAATGTCTTTGAGTGGCGTAGCCAAGATCCCTGACTTGAACCCAATTGAACATCTCTAGAGACCTGAAAATGGCTGTCCCATCCAACCTTACTGAGCTTGAGAGGATCTGGAGAGAAGAATAGCAGATAATCCCCAAATCTTGGCAGTGCAAACCATGTGGCATCATCCCCAAGAAGTCTGGAGGCTGTAATCACTGCCAAAGGGGCTTCAACTAAGAACTGAGTAAAGGCTCTGAATACTTATGTCAATGCAAGATTTTACTTTTTCACTTTCAATAAACTAGCAAAGATTTCAACATCTTGTTTTCATGTTCTCACTATGGGGTATTAAGGACAACAATGGGGAAAAGCCTGAACTTTTTTTTTAACATAAAAATATATAAATATATGAAAAATGGCATTTCCTCCTGAAACGAAGAGTCGCCATTGAATATAATTCATTGAGTTCTACAGGAAAGCTGGGTAGCGGCCAGTATAATTGCTATTATAGATCCCAAGTTGGCTGTCATCCAGCTTTCCCAGACTCCTGGATGATTACCCTTTCATGCAGTTATACACTCCCACTCCTTTGTGGCCACGTAAATGGGCTCATTCTGGCAACCGTTAGTTGGAAATAAATCTCTCCCAACGTCTTTGTGTAGTCCTGGTCCCCACTGTATCTGCAGTGCAGTGGAACTAGGCTGAATGGCTGTATAGACTCGTCTGTAGAGCGAGGCAGCAATCTCCTGGTGACTGCTGGCAGGCGGCCACGTATAGACCTGCTTCTCCGGGAGTGCTGTGGACACAGACATCCAGCACTTTTGACATTATGGTTTCAGTAACATGTTGGCTTTAATTGGCCGTGAGTCGCTTTCTGCTGATGGATCTTTATACATTCACTTAATCTAATTTTCAATAGTTTGCATAAAAGTCCCATATAAGCCAGCCTTAATTAAAGCGGAACAAAAGTAATTGCGTGCATATGTCCAAAGCCTTTCCAATATCAGCCATGCCCAGGGGCCAGATCTCCTAAATAGAGATGAATTGTGAGCTCCTACCCAAGTGTATGGTTTAATTATCAGATGCCAAGCGAGAGTGGTGTATTAGTGGGAAGGATGAGTTTGATATTCTGTCCTTAATTAGAAGATGATCAGATTTGTCTTTCCCTTGTTGACCTATAGTTAAACCCTCCAGCCCCAAGGGACTATTACTCTCTGTTGTCAGGAGATACTTTGGAGATAAACACTACTCATTGAGCTGAGCCCCGGCTGTAACCGCATTGTTCTTCGGAGGGTCATTTTCACTTCCCTCTAATCATGTAATGAACACATCAACACTACTGCTATTTTTTACAGGACTACCCAAATATTGAATGACAAACTGAATTACCATTGGGGTTGTTGCTCTCCGCTGTGCATAATTATTATTGGTCTTAGTATAACTCCACCATTACTCAGTATGAATAATCAGCAGCCATGGTCGTCTCCTCATTGACATCATGTCAGGAAGATCTCATGCACCTGTAATTTTTTATACACTGATCAGTCCTAACATTAAAGGGTTTTTTTGTGATTATTTAACTGATGACCTATCCTCTGGATAGGTCATCAGTATCTGTCCAGTGGCGATCCAACCTCCAAGCCCCCCCCACGATCAGCTGTTTGAGAAGGCACTAATGCTTGCAGTAGTGCCAAGGCCTTCTTGATGCTTTTTGTAGGCCATGTGAGGCCATGTGGCTTAGATAAAGCTCAGCCCCAATGAAATGAATGGTGCTGAGCGTGATAACGAGCACTGCCGCTATACACTATACGGCACTGTGTTTGGTGACCAAAGAGAAGGCCACGGCGCTACTGTGAGCGCCAGTGCCTACTCAAACGGCTGATTGGTGAAGGTCCCGGGAGTCAGACCCACAATGCTCATATATTGATGACTTATCCAGAAGAAAATCCTTTAAAACCGAAGAAGTGAAAACCATTATTATCTTGTTCATTGGGACCTGGCTGCCATGGATTGGGATATAGGAGTCAGTGAGTGAACAGTCATTTCTGGAAGCTGATGTGTGGAAGCAGTAGGAATGGGCAAGCGTTGTCACTTTGACAAGGACAAATTGTGATGATTAGATGACCAAGTCAGAGCATGTTCAAAATGGCAGGTCTGGTGGAGTGTTTGCAGTACCTTACCAAAAGTGGTCCAATGATGTAAAACCAGTGAACCAGGTTCATAGGGGCATAGATTTATGTGGGGAGAAAAGGCTAGTCTCTTTGGTGTGATCGCACAGAGGAGCTACTGTAGCAGAAATTTCAGAAAAGGTTACTGCTAGCTATGTTATGTGTCAGCACACCGTGTACCGTAGCTTTCTGTATATGGGGCTGCATAGACCCCTGTCCGCCGCTGAAAGTACCTACAGTGGGTATATGAGCATCAGAAATGGATGGCTCGGTGCAAGTGCATTGCTAACCTGGGGAAGAGATACCAGGATGTAGAGGAAGGGAAGTCGACGGAGGTAGTGTGATGTTACGGGCAATGTTCTGCAAAAGAAACCTTGGGTCCTGGCATTCATAATGTATGTTAGTTTGACAAGATCCACCTAACTAGATAGTGGAAACAGTATTGCCTTTTAGCAACAGCCTCTTTCAGCAGCATAATGTCCCAGCCACATTGCAAAAATTGTGCAGTAATAGCTTGAGGAACATGACATGACGTGTTAAGTGTTGACTCCAAATTCCCCAGATCTCAATCCAGTCGAGCATCTGTGGGATGAGCTTGAAAAATAAGTCTGATCCATGGAGATCACACCTCACAGTTTACTCTACTGATCACTTCATGCCAGATACCACAGGACACCTTCAGAAGTGTTGAAGAGTCAATGGCTCAACTGATCAGATCTGTTTTGGTGGCACAAGGAGAACCTACACGGTATTAGGCAGGTGGTTTTCATGATGGCAATATGTGCATATCCAAGTACTATATGGCTCAGTGGTTAGTACTATGGCTTGCAGCATTGGGAAACTAGACTAAACTTAAACCAAGGACATGGTTTGTATGCTCTGCGTGTGTTTGTGTAGGCTTCTTCTGTTTCTCCAGTTCCATCCAACTTTCCAAAAGCCTACTGACAGATTGATTATTGACTTGCCTTAAAATTGAACCAGTTTTGAGGAGGGGAAATTTAGATTATGAGCCCTAAATGGTTTATGGGCTGAAATGAGTATCTATCTTTGTACAGTGCTGTGGAGTGATCGGTAATGTCGAAGCAACAGGGCATAAATTAATACAAGGTTAACATAAAAAATAATTAAAATGTAGATTTTGATTATAAATGTATATTTATGTTCTGTAATATTTTGTTTTAATAACAGTGAAAACCCAAAAGCAGCAAGGCTTGATTCCAGTAGCAGCAAGAACCGTTATCACACATCTGGTGAACCACCTAGGACATTATCCCATGAGTGGAGACCCTGCCATGCTGACTAGCCAGATCTGTGAGAATCATGACAACCCCTACAGTGAAAGTTCTGACCTCTCCCCACAGCTCTTCCATAGCCCCAACCTTCAGTTCTTTGTCCTGAGTAATACCACACTAGTGTCCTGCCTGCAGATCCCAGCAGAGGAGAAGCTGCCTCCTGGTGAGGAACTATCTTCTGCTAGTTCAATGGTTCGCATTATCATGAGGGACCTTTCGGGCAAGTACAGTTGGGAATCTTCCATCCTTTATGGACCTGCCCTTGAACATTCAGGACAAAAGTCTCAGTGGTCTTCCCTTCTTCCTGCCTTTAATACGTCTTCTGTTACTGTAGAAGAAGAACAGCCGACTGCCCAACGTGAGTCTGAAGAATTCTCAGTTCAGTCTAGAAGAAGAGGCAGGGAAGCTCTGCCTTTATGGGACAGCTTGTCAGATGAGGAGGATGCTCTTGACTGCCTTTTGCAGTATCTAGGAGCCACAGGTCCTGAGTGCCTTCAAAGAGCTGGAGTTCCTCTAAATGTTCCCTCTCCACCACCTGCCTGCTTTTCTGAAAAACTGGAGAATGAGGTCAGTAATGCTATTTTAAAGCAAAACGCAGAAGAGAAGGAATTTGTTGAGAAGCACTTCAGTAACCTCCACATGAGAGCGATGCCTCAAGAGGAACCACCCAACCAAAAACCAGAGTCAGCCTTCTACTACTCCCGACTGCTGCTCAGCATTTTAGGCATGAACTCCTGGGAGAAAAGGTAAAAATCCTTTGCTGAACCAAACTTTTATCTTCTTGCCGTTTCAATAAAATGATTGTATTTCTTTCTTAGGCCACGTTCACACCACCGCTAGTTATTTCTGAATCCACTGAAGCTGAACAGACCCCATTTACTATAATGGAGTTTGCTCAGTTTCCATTTATATCTCATGGGGAATAAAGGATGTGCCATTTGAAATCCAGTACCACCCAAGCTGCTCTTATATTTCAGTGTCAGTGAAGTCTATAAACAATTTAAAGGGCATCGGTCAGCAGAATCAACCCTATTAAACCAGCCACACCTGGTAAGGCTGACTTTGCCAAATAAAACCAAACCTTTTATCTGCCAATCTGTTGCTGCGTTTAGGAGAAATGTTTTCAAAAATATACAGATATGGTTTTGAGTGCACCATGGGCAGGCCCTAACAACTCTGTGCACCCTACCTCCTCTGCTCAACTTCCCTGGACTTTCCCCCTTCACTTGATTGACAGGACCAGGCATCCAGATTGAAGGGAAAACGTCCAAGGAAGCAGAGCAGAGGAGCTAGGTTGGACAGAGCTGCTAAGACCCATCCTGGGTGCACCTAAGTCCTAATTTGCGTATTTTTAAAACGCCTATTTCTCCTAAATGCACCAGTGGATTGGAGATAAAAAATATTTATAAAGACCAGCGTTTTAGACCCTGGTCTTAATAAACCCCTAAGCTGGCGGTAGTTCTGCCAAAGTTATGAAGAGGTGCTGGCATCTTCATAACTACGGCATATCTAGCGCCAGTTCTAAATTTAAGCCAGCTTCCTTGCTGTCTTACATTTAGACCTTTTTTCTATGCCTGAAACAGGCGTAGAAAATGGTAAATGAGAGGGGCCTGCTGGCCTGTCTCCGCCCGCGCCACGCCCACAGTTTTAGATGGCGTGAATGGGGAGAAGTCACAGATTTGTAGGCATATTTCAACATCATAAATGACCTCCGCTATGTAAATAATCAGCATGGTTAGCCCTACTGAACATTATGGTTGATTTTGATAGAGTTGATCCATGTGACAAATGGCCTCTTAAGGCACTGTTTTCCAAACAGTGTTCCCATGAACCCTGAGGTTCCTTGAGCCCTGACCAAGGGGTTCTCCAGAACACAGTAATAAGGTTACAGCCACACAGTCAGGTTTCAGCAGTCCGTTTTGGAAGCCAAAATCAGGAGTGGGTCCTAAAAGGAGAGAAAGTATAAAGGACAGGTACTATGTGTCTGCTTTTTTGACTTCACTCCTGGTTTTGGCTTCCAAAGCTGCATAAGGAAAGCTGGCCGTACCCTAACCTGTCACGTTTACTGTAGAGAACCTGATTTCAGCTGCTCATAGAAGCTTTACAAAGCTATAAACATTCTGATGCAAATTCTAACGCTGAACATGAATTACAGAAAGCTGTACAAGCTGCTACACCAAGGGTCCTTAAGGCAGAAATGGCATTAGGGGCTTCCTAAGGAATGGAAATCTTTTTCAAGGGTTATTTGCGGTGTAGTATTGTACCGTAAATTGCTGACCCAAGGTGAATGGGCAGCTTTAGTACTCTTGAGGTACTGTAATCCACTGCACCCAGATGATTGTCAAAGTGCAAGGTGTAAGTACCCAACCAAGACTTCAGCAGTGTAGAAGGATCTTCTACATACTTCAAAATTGATGCAGTCCCTTTTGTGTGCCTTAAAGGGTTTTCCAAAATTTAAATACTGATGACTTCTCATGATAGGTCGTCAGTATCTGATCGGTGGGGTGTACATGAGATCTGTGTAATCTCATACACTTTGCTGGCACTGTACTAAGATGCATATATATTCAGCAACATGCGCAGGTGGCCTAAAAATGATCTTTTATGAAATTTTAATTAAGTACCTTTTCTTGCGGGGTACGCTTTGCTGATGCTGTCATCCTTATTCTTTTTTTTTTCAAATACCCCCCCCCCCGAGCATCAGTACAGGGAGGAGGAGACATCAGGGTTTTCTCAGTGGACGTCTCCTTCTCCCTGTCTGTGCCATGGTACAATCGCAGCGGAATGCATCACAGGCAGGGAGACAAAAATGGCTCACCTTCTCCCTGGCTATGCAGCGATCTAGTGCGATTGGACAGCGGCACAGCCGGGGAGAAGACCACTGAGAAACCCTGGCGTCTCCTCCTTCCTATACCGGTGCTCAGTATTAACATAATGGGCATGAAAACTGCAGGGGGGGTGGTGCACAGCAGGGCATGTGAGGGGTATTTGGAAAAAAAAGCACAACGGTGGCAGCATCAGTGGAGGGTACCCCGCAAATAAAGGTACTTAAAGGGGTTATCCCATGACTAATGTAAAAAATGAAAATCAGACATGAAATAGTACATGACAATTTCTTTATAACAAAGCTAGAACCAGCCCTGTACCTCACACAGATCCAGAGATCTCACCATTCATTCCTCTGCTAGATTTATATCAAGCTGACAGCTCAAGGGGAGTGTCTTTTCTCTGCAGCTAAGGGGGCGTGTCCATGCTCTCCCTATCACAGCTCAGGAGGCAGTTAAAGGATGAAACTGAGCGTGTGTGACCTCAGTGAGCAGGTCAAAAAAAAAAAAAAAAAAAAAACAAACAGCAGGTGGCGCTATACAGATACATATTACTGAATAACTGGCTGTGTGGCTATGGTAAATTTTTAATTACATGCAATTACAAAAGTTTTCAGATACAGGAGCTGGTTTGAAAACTGTAGAATATTTTTCGTGGGACAACCCCTTCAATTAAACAAAAAAAACATCTGTGAAAGGTCCTCTTTAAGGTCCCAGAAAACTTTTTTAAAGTACAGTCAGGAAATGTAGATATATATTTATCAGTGTAAATCTGAATTGCCTGATTATTATACTTAGATTGCACCAGCATTTTGGCTGTGCGGAGGATTTAGTATTGTAGAGCTACAAGTTGATGAATCACTGTCTGATTTGCCCATGACGTGGAGCTTCCTGATGTTGGACGTTTCAGTGAATTGCTCAGTGTGTCGTCAGTAATCAGATATGTGGTTATTGTGCTATTATAAAAACTAGGACATTCTGCATATTGACGGGTGATATGTCCTGTTCAGCATCCTCCACGTGAACGCCATGTTCTTTTCTTTTGTATTACGTGTTGAGTACAGCTTGTGTCATCTAGGTATCTCAGCTCTTTGCTCGGCGCGGTTCTTTTGACTATGCCCGTGGTGCTCATCTCCACTTCATGTAGTGTTGTCTATGACGGGAGTTACTGGAGAATCCATGACCTGTCTTCTGTCTATACACAGCATCTGTTTTTAAAACGTGTAGCACACTGACCTTTACAAAAAAATAATTGGACTGTTCATGTTTTTTTTTTTTTTTTTTTAATGGATCTGTGTGTCCAGTCCGAGAAACTCCCTACCGGTCCTACACTTGGTCTGCTTTTACAGATAAAACCGTCCATTCAATGAAAAAAAAATGATTGTACATGGAAGCCCTCTATGTGCCATATGATTTTTTACAGACTTAAAGGCTATGTACATCCTTTTGGAGGGTTTCTTTTTATGATCACATTTTACTCATTTTTGGCTAAAAATATTTTTTTCAGTTGGCCTTTATTAAAAATATTGAGGTATTCTGTCACAAAGGGTTAACTGTTTTTTCTAGCTGTGTGACCAGTACTTTCATTTTTTGCAGATAAACCTTATCTCTAAACTACCGAGAGGTCATAAACAGTTATTTAAGCCACATTCTTATCAGCCAGATAAGAACTGAGCTATAATGAGTGTTTATAATGTCAGAGAGGAAAGATAAGGAGCATGTCAGCTCCTGGTCTGAAGGAAAAGACCAAAAATCCAAAGGGTGCTACCAGAGCATCTCAGCTCTGTGCAGAAAAAAGGGCTCCATATTTTTATTAAAGACCAATTTAAAAAATATTTTTAGCTCAAAATGAGTACAATAATAAAAAGATAAAAAAAAATGGACATGGTTATGTGAATGAGCTTTTAAAGGGGTTCTCTGAGTCCGGGAACCTGTTTTGATTTTGTCAGGCCAGGTGAAGGGACTAAAGGAAAAAGACTCACCTGTTACCAGTGCGTTGGTTCCAGTACCAAGTTCCCTTCTCCTTTTTCCGTTTTTCTGCTGGGCCAGAAGTGTGACTTGCCAATCAGTGGCCTCAGCAGTGACGTGTGCAAGCATGGCACATGACCGCTGCCACCAAGGATCAACTGCTGCCATTGATTGTCTAACAGTACGACTGCACATCACACTTTTGGTCCTCCAGGAACTGAAAAAAAAAGAATTGAGCAAAATGACATTGAAAATTGGTCTTCAAGGTGGGAGGTCTTCTCTAATAAGATGATTACACATAATGTATGGTGGAACTGGAAATCTGGTCTGGATAAGGGGTGGTCTTCTCAAAGAGGTATATCTAGAGTGACTTTACTACTGTGCATTTACTTATTTTGTGTGACCAGAATGCCACATAATAGTAAGCTGGTGTATGCCGTATCACCCACATTACACTGGTTCAGAAGGAGCATGTCGCAGGCTACCCAATACCGCTACTAAAAAGATGGAGGTCGGGTGCTTCCAGGTGCTTTCTAAAATGCAGTGCCAGGGGTTAGACACCTAGATACAGGTCTTGTAGCCTGACTACACAATCATTTCCTGAGTGCATAAAATAGTTTAATTTGAAAGCACATTCCTTCTTTTTTTTTCAGGAGAAACTTTCATCTTCTCAAAAAAAATGAGAAGTTGCTTCGAGAACTGAGGAATCTAGATTCCAGGCAATGGTGAGTGGTACAATGTGTTTAGTAACTTATCCAGACAATACTTATAAGACCTCTTTAATTTGCAAGACCAGATCCATAGAACTAAGAGGCAGCTCCTCAGATGATGGTGGTTTATTGGTGTGAATATTTAGTGCTTTCTTCCCAAAGGCTGAGAAGTAAATTTTATGGCTGCTGAAAAGTTGCAAATGTGTGCACAAAATGTTTTCAATTTTACACCACACTCCCACTTTTGGGAAAATGAGAAGTGGGAGAGTGCGTGGCCTTCCACAGTCTACCAGATTTACTACAATTTACAGCAGAAACCTCAGTAAATTATAGCACAAACCTATTCCAACTCGTAACTTGCATACATTAGCTGGTGCACGGCCTGTATTAAAACATTTGGCACATCTCTCTCCAGTGCATATTTTTTTTAACACTGGTGTATGACATGCCAGTCCTGATAAACTCGACACCCCCCCCCCCCAATATGGTTTTTCATAACTATCCAATATCTGAAAATCCTGGTAGGTCCTGTTAATGACAAATAAATCCATTAATGAAGCACTGATCCGTTATGAGTAGGTGCTAGTTCCAGCACCATGGTAGGTATATCTCTTATGACAATCTTGGGACACAGCTCAATTTCCCCACAAAGACATAGTGGGAGCTCTGCTGTAACTGCAGGGATGGGAGCCAGCTTCGATCCCAGCAGTTCAGTAGCACCCATGGCATCTAACTGGTTGACAGAGAAAGGAGGCTCCTAACAAGGGCCCCAGGCATGCCATCAGTATCTGACGATTTGGGCTTGCTAGAAGTGCTGCCTAATAGGTTCATTGTGAGTGTAATACTGTCATAGATCACTGCTTCAAGTCCCCAAGTGGGACAAAAAAAATGTAAAATTATGTTTAATAAAGGACATACCCATAATTTCATCCAGTCAACCTGCCTGACATGTCCTGCGCCGATGCTCTCCTTTGCCCTGCACTAAATCGTGCAGGGCAAAGGTATTTTGCCCGGTTCCATTAACGAACCAGGCTCTGCCAGGAGGAGGCTTCCGCCCAGCAGTGAGTTTGGTGACGTCACCGGCACTGATGGGCGGGCTTTAGCGCTGCCCTAGCCAGTAAAACGGCTAGGGCAGCGCTAAAGCCGGCCCATCAGACCCGGTGACGTCACCAAACTCACTGCCGGGCCGAAGCCTCCTCCTGGCAGTGTGTGTTTATAAACAAAAGAGCCCTTGCCCATCCAGCCGATCCGGGAGCGCATCGGAGCATTTTATGTTGTCAGGCAGGCTGCCAGGGTGAAATCCTGGGTATGTCCGGGTTCAGCTCTGTACCCCCAAGACAACCCCTTTAATGAAAAGTTGAAAGCTGCCCCCTCCCAAAAAATTTAAACTCCTTTTAACCATAAAATGTACATATTTGGTATTGTCGCAATCAGAATAACCCTCAAAATAAATATAACTTATTATTTTTGTGCAAAATGAATAAAACATAGATAATACTTTGAATATCTGGAATCGCTATGTTCGTACTGACCTCTAGAATAAAGGTAATCTATTACCACACTGAGAACAGAGGGGGAAAAAGCAAATTTTGATGGAAATTTTTTTTTTATTCCCTTCTTAGCTAATCAATAAATTATGTTTCCAAAAAGGTGAAAATACAGCTTAATCCACAAAAACAGGCCCTCATACAGCCTCTATATGATGAACGGAGTACTGTGAGGAGGCCGCAGCGCTCAAGGGAGTACTGCAGCCTCTTCAAACAAATCATTGGTGGCTGTTTGAAGAGCACATGTTCCCCTATATTGTGAAGACGTGCCTTAAAATAGGGCATATGGAAAGAGATTGCACACATTGGATAGGGGATAACTATTAGATTGAATGGAGTCCTACTGCTGGGACCTTCACCGATCACAAGAATGGGGACCTGGTATCTCTCAGAATGGAGCTGCAGGTCATACAGTGCTGGTCCGTTCATCTCTGATAGTTAAGCTAATTCTGAAACTCCGTGCATGTCCGACTTTGTTCACTTCTGTAGTGGGGGGTTGGCGGACCCATGTGCAACGAAGTCCCAGTTCTAGCGGTAGGACACGCCAGATCTAATAGTTACCCTAGGGGATAGCTTGTAACAACCAGAATGCCCCTTTAATAGAGGGAGGTTGTGATTCTTTTCCCTTTTTAATTAATTTTTTTTATTCTTCTTTTACAGCCGCGAAACACACAAAATAGCGGTTTTCTACATTGCTGACGGGCAGGAAGATAAACACTCAATACTCTCTAATACGGGCGGCAGTCAGGATTATGAGGACTTTGTGGCCGGGCTTGGATGGGAGGTAGGAGCTCTTCACTTTCCACTTAAGTATCTCTCTAATTTGCCACCTGAGTGTCTCTCTTGAATGTTTCGATGTCTTCATAGTGAGGCGCTATGCATCAGAATCACTTTTTTTTCTTTATTACTGTACTATGAAGCATACTACATTTTACATTTTTTCAGTGCCCTTTTTTAACAGTTGGTGATAACGATCTGTGGTATAGATTGGCACTATGGGGCAGATTTGTGATAGCCCTTCGGTGTACGTCAGTCTATGATAACCAGGCGCGCTGCCGGATGCTGTGCCGGATGTAGATGAGGCACACACCTCTTAATTAGGCGCAGCATCCGGCAGTCTGTGCACGTGAAATGAAATGTACGGCAGCCCCTGCCTGGCATAGATTTCAGTGGTGTTCTTCGCCAGTAAATTGATGTAGAAGACGAAAAATGTGGCTGAGCCACCGGACCCACAATGCAGCAGAGAAACTGCACTTTTGCAAAAAAAATTTGAGCAATTGCCATTGAAAAAGTTGCAAAAGTTGCGACTTTTTCACGCCCCAAAAGTGGCATCTGATAATGAATCTGCCTCTATGTATTTGTCACATATGTTGGGAGTTGAGTATGCACCTTGAATGGGATATGTACAAAGCCTAAGCATCTTATATATTTTATTTTTGCAAATTCTAGAATTATTAGTACTGTTTTTTAGGAGGTATTGCAGCAAATTCAACATCTAATATGGGTCATGTCCGCAGGTGAATCTAGCTAACCACTGTGGCTTCCTGGGAGGGCTTCAGAGGAACAAGAGCACTGGACTGAGCACTCCTTATTTCACCACTTCTATGGTAGAAGTCATGTTCCATGTGTCCACTCGGATGCTTTCTGACTCAGACGACTGTTTAACAAAAAAGGTAAGAGAGAAATGATATGAAGTGACTCCCGCATGTCCCTGTGTCCAGCCAAGAGCCAGCCTTATACAGAAGCCTCCCAGTCACACAACTTTTCTCTGTTCCTACAGAGTGTATACTATACAGACTGGCAGTGTCCATCTGAATATAAGCCTATGGGATTTATGTAATAGGATTGTCCCGTCATGCACAATGTATAGATCATAGTCATCGTGTACATGCTGTTAAAAACGATCCACAGATAAGTTCTAACATTTACTATACTTACACTCTGAACACCTGGTGGTGCCAAACTAATTATCAAACTAATTACATGAGTGTTGGTGGACACACGAGCTCTGTTACTCTCCAAACAGGGCTCTGTTTACTGCAGAGCAGCCAACAGAAGTTTCTTTCTGCCCTGTTTGTCAAGGAAGGACTCGGAAATAAGGGATTATATTGTCAGCTTCCAGAGGTGGAAGGAGGCTGATTTTCTATAGCCCGCTTGTAGCAGTGCAGATTAGCAGCAGAGACAAGTAGGAAACATGGAAGTACAGAATTATGAAAAGTGTATTTTTATAGTAGAAACACTGCAGATTGCTGTGAAAAGGCCATTACGCCAAAACAATTTTTGAACACACATGCTGTTCGAGCTTCAGGAGTCTAGACCAGGGTGCAGAATCATTAAGCCAAAATTCTGTCTCTTCTATTGTATCACACTTCCGACTCATTCATTAATGGCCAATAATTGCTAATTTTGGTAGAGAACACAGGAGAGGTGAGAACCGATTATCTATCACCATTAGAACACCTTTCATGTAACTTTTTATATTTTAATAAAAGGAGAGGTGAGACCTGATTATCACCCTAGAACACCCTACATATCACTGTTTATAGTATAAGAACATGAGAGGTGAGAACTGATTATGTATCACCACTAGAACATCCTGCTTATCACTAATTATAGTATAAGGACAGGAGAAAACACAGGAGAGGTGAGAACTGATTATGTATCACCACTAGAACACCCTGCTTATCACTGATTATAGTATAAGGACAGAAGATAACACAGGAGAGGAGAGAACTGATTATCTACCACCACTAGAACACCCTGCTTATCACTGTATATAGTATAAGGACAGGAGAGGTGAGAACTGATTATCTATCATCACTAGAACGCCCTGCTTATCACTGTTTATAGTATTAGGACAGGAGAGGTGAGAACTGATTATCACCACTAGAACGCCCTGCTTATCACTGTATATAGTATAAGGACAGGAGAGGTGAGAACTGATTATCACCACTAGAACACTCTGCTTATCACTGTATATAGTATAAGGACAGGAGAGGTGAGAACTGATTATCACCACTAGAACACCCTGCTGATCACTGTATATAGTATAAGGACAGGAGAGAACACAGGAGAGGTGAGAACTGATTATCACCACTAGAACACCCTGCTGATCACTGTATATAGTATAAGGACAGGAGAGAACACAGGAGAGGTGAGAACTGATTATCACCACTAGAACACCCTGCTTATCACTGATTATAGTATAAGGACAGGAGAGAACACAGGAGAGGTGAGAACTGATTATCTATCACCACCAGAACACCCTGCTTATCACTGATTTTAGTATAAGGACAGGAGAGAACACATAAGTGAGAACTGATTATCTATCACCACCAGAACACCCTGCTTATGACTGATTACAGTATAAGGACAGGAGAGAGCACAGGAGAGGTGAGAACTGATTATCTATCACCACCAGAACACCCTGCTTATGACTGATTATAGTATAAGTTAAGGAGAGAACACAGGAGAGGTGAGAACTGATTATCTATCACCACCAGAACACCCTGCTTATCACTGATTTTAGTATAAGGACAGGAGAGAACACATAAGTGAGAACTGATTATCTATCACCACTAGAACATGCTGCTTATCACTGATTATAGTACCGACTCCACAACTCAAAATCCAGAGTCCTGGTCTGGACAATATACCATGTATAAGATATTTGTTCCCTGCAGGATAAGTTTTGTTATATATAGGAGGAGGATCTGGGCACTGGCGTAGCTATAGGGGTCGCAGAGGTCGCAGCTAATGCTAATTGCCTTTTTTTCGTTTTATAAGATGCAGTGCATCTTATAAAGCGAACACTAGTGAGTGCTTCCATATTGGAAGCGCTCGCTAGCCTGCAAGAGGAGGAGGAGAGAAGTGCTGCCAGCCCTGTACTCACTGTAAAGCCTAGAATGTATTAGCTCCTTTGAGGTTGTGACATCATAAGATCATGTGACCTCTTCTTCCCGCCCCTTACAGACTGTGCCAGATACAGGAAAAGAGCTGTAAGGAGAAGCAGAGCAAGAGCAGCACTGCTTCGTCCGGAGCAGGGAGAGTGCAGGGAGGCCAGCAGTGGTCAGTGATTTCTGGTGAGGGGTCTGGGGGCTGTATTTTTATGTAGTTTGTAGTGGAGTATATAAGGGGTCTAAGAGCTACTGGAAGCTCTTATAAAGTCAACTACAGTTACATTACTCATCATACCTCACCTTGCAAGGTATTTTTAACTGCTTAGTGTTCCCCTCCACACTGTGGATTTTGCCTCCTCCTCCCTCTATATACACTATATCCCCTCCTCCATTCCTTCCTTTATATACACTATATTCCCCCCTCCACTCCTCCCTCTATATACACTATATCCCCTCCTCCAGTCCTCCCTCTATATACAGTCATGGCCAAAAGTTTTGAGAATGATACAAATATTAATTTTTACAAAGTCTACTGCTTCAGTTTTTATAATGGCAATTTGCATATACTCCAGAATGTTATAAAGAGTGATCAGCTTAACAGAAATTACTTGCAAAGTCAATATTTGCCTAGAAAATGAACTTTATCCCCCAAAACACATTTCAACATCATTGCAGCCCTGCCTTAAAAGGACCAGCTAACATCGTTTCAGTGATTGCTCCATTAACACAGGTGTGGGTGTTGATGAGGACAGGGCTGGAGATCAATCTGTTATGATTAAGTAAGAATGACATCACTGGACACTTTAAAAGGAGGCTGGTGCTTGGCATCATTGTTTCTCTTCTGTTAACCATGGTTATCTCTAAAGAAACACGTGCAGTCATCATTGCACTGCACAAAAATGGCCTAACAGGGAAGAGTATCGCAGCTAGAAAGATTGCACCTCAGTCAACAATCTATCGCATCATTAAGAACTTCAAGGAGAGAGGTTCCATTGTTGCCAAAAAGGCTCCAGGGCGCCCAAGAAAGACCAGCAAGCGCCAGGACCGTCTCTTAAAAGTCTTTCAGCTGCGGGATCGGGCTACCAGCAGTGCAGAGCTTGCTCAGGAGCAGCAGGCAGGTGTGAGTGCATCTGCACGCACTGTGAGGCGGAGACTCTTGGAGCAAAGCCTGGTCTCAAGGAGGGCAGCAAAGAAGCCACTTCTCTCCAGAAAAAACATCAGGGACAGACTGATATTCTGCAAAAGGTACAGGGAGTGGACTGCTGAGGACTGGGGGAAAGTCATTTTCTCTGATGAATCCCCTTTTCGATTGTTTGGGACATCTGGAAAACAGCTTATTCGGAGAAGACGAGGTGAACGCTACCACCAGTCTTGTCTCATGCCAACTGTAAAGCATCCTGAAACCATTCATGTGTGGGGTTGCTTCTCAGCCAAGGGAATCGGCTCTCTCACAGTCTTGCCTAAAAACACAGCCATGAATAAAGAATGGTACCAGAATGTCCTCCGGAAGCAACTTCTCCCAACCGTCCAAGAGCAGTTTGGCGATCAACAATGCCTTTTCCAGCATGATGGAGCACCTTGCCATAAAGCAAAGGTGATAACTAAATGGCTCAGGGAACAAAACATAGAGATTTTGGGTCCATGGCCTGGAAACTCCCCAGATCTTAATCCCATTGAGAACTTGTGGTCAATCATCAAGAGGCGGGTGGACAAACAAAAACCTGCAAATTCTGACAAAATGCAAGCATTGATTGTGCAAGAATGGACTGCTATCAGTCAGGATTTGGTCCAGAAGTTGATTGAGAGCATGCCAGGGAGAATTGCAGAGGTCCTGAAGAAGAAGGGTCAACACTGCAAATATTGACTTGCTGCATTAACTCATTCTAAGTGTCAATATAAGCTTTTGTTACTCATAATATGATTGCAATTATATTTCTGTATGTGATAAAAACATCTGACAAACACATAAAAACCAGAGGGCAGCAGATCATGTGAAAATATAATATTTGTGTCATTCTCAAAACTTTTGGCCATGACTGTACACTATATCCTCTCCTCCACTCCTCCCTCTATATACACTATATCACCCCCCAGTCCTCTCTATATACACTATATCCCCTCCTCCACTCCTCCCTCTATATACACTATATCTCCTCCTCCACTCCTCCCTCTATATACACTATATCTCCTCCTCCACTCCTCCCTCTATATCCACTATATCCCCTCCTCCACTCCTCCCTCTATATACACTGTATCCCCTCCTCCACTCCTCCCTCTATATACACTATATCCCCTCCTCCACTCCTCCCTCTATATACAGTCATGGCCAAAAGTTTTGAGAATGACACAAATATTCTATTTTCACATGATCTGCTGCCCTCTGGTTTTTATGTGTGTTTGTCAGATGTTTTTATCACATACAGAAATATAATTGCAATCATATTATGAGTAACAAAAGCTTATATTGACAGTTAGAATGAGTTAATGCAGCAAGTCAATATTTGCAGTGTTGACCCTTCTTCTTCAGGACCTCTGCAATTCTCCCTGGCATGCTCTCAATCAACTTCTGGACCAAATCCTGACTGATAGCAGTCCATTCTTGCACAATCAATGCTTGCATTTTGTCAGAATTTGTAGGTTTTTGTTTGTCCACCCGTCTCTTGATGATTGACCCCAAGTTCTCAATGGGATTAAGATCTGGGGAGTTTCCAGGCCATGGACCCAAAATCTCTGTTTTGTTCCCTGAGCCATTTAGTTATCACCTTTGCTTTATGGCAAGGTGCTCCATCATGCTGGAAAAGGCATTGTTGATCGCCAAACTGCTCTTGGACGGTTGGGAGAAGTTGCTCTCGGAGGACATTCTGGTACCATTCTTTATTCATGGCTGTGTTTTTAGGCAAGACTGTGAGAGAGCCGATTCCCTTGGCTGAGAAGCAACCCCACACATGAATGGTTTCAGGATGCTTTACAGTTGGCAGGAGACAAGACTGGTGGTAGCGCTCACCTCGTCTTCTCCGAATAAGCTGTTTTCCAGATGTCCCAAACAATCGAAAAGGGGATTCATCAGAGAAAATGATTTTACCCCAGTCCTCAGCAGTCCAATCCCTGTACCTTTTGCAGAATATCAGTCTGTCCCTGATGTTTTTTCTGGAGAGAAGTGACTTCTTTACTGCCCTCCTTGAGACCAGGCCTTGCTCCAAGAGTCTCCGCCTCACAGTGCGTGCAGATGCACTCACACCTGCCTGCTGCCATTCCTGAGCAAGCTCTGTACTGCTGGTAGCCCGATCCCGCAGCTGAAACACTTTTAAGAGACAGTCCTGGCGCTTGCTGGTCTTTCTTGGGCGCCCTGGAGCCTTTTTGGCAACAATGGAACCTCTCTCCTTGAAGTTCTTAATGATGCGATAGATTGTTGACTGAGGTGCAATCTTTGTAGCTGCGATACTCTTCCCTGTTAGGCCATTTTTGTGCAGTGCAATGATGACTGCAAGTGTTTCTTTAGAGATAACCATGGTTAACAGAAGAGAAACAATGATGCCAAACACCAGCCTCCTTTTAAAGTGTCCAGTGGTGTCATTCTTACTTAATCATAACAGATTGATCTCCAGCCCTGTCCTCATCAACACCCACACCTGTGTTAATGGAGCAATCACTGAAACGATGTTAGCTGGTCCTTTTAAGGCAGGGCTGCAATGATGTTGAAATGTGTTTTGGGGGATAAAGTTCATTTTCTAGGCAAATATTGACTTTGCAAGTAATTGCTGTTAAGCTGATCACTCTTTATAACATTCTGGAGTATATGCAAATTGCCATTATAAAAACTGAAGCAGTAGACTTTGTAAAAATTAATATTTGTATCATTCTCAAAACTTTTGGCCATGACTGTACACTATATCCCCTCCTCCACTCCTCCCTCTATATACACTATATCCCCTCCTCCACTCCTCCCTCTATATACACTATATACTCTCCTCCAGTCCTTCCTCTATATACACTATATACCCTCCTTCAGTCCTCCCTCTATATACACTATATACCCTCCTTCAGTCCTCCCTCTATATACACTATATCCCCTCCTCCAGTCCTCATCTATATACACTATCTGTGGGATTCGCTGTCTTTTAGAGAATAGCAGGATATGGCAGAATTAACAATTAAAAGGGTATTCCCATCCCACAATTGTAGTTTGTACAGTCATGGCCAAAAGTTTTGAGAATGACACAAATATTATATTTTCACATGATCTTCTGCCCTCTGGTTTTATGTGTGTTTGTCAGATGTTTTTATCACATACAGAAATATAATTGCAATCATATTATGAGTAACAAAAGCTTATATTGACAGTTAGAATGAGTTAATGCAGCAAGTCAATATTTGCAGTGTTGACCCTTCTTCAGGACCTCTGCAATTCTCCCTGGAATGCTCTCAATCAACTGCTGGACCAAATCCTGACTGATAGCAGTCCATTCTTGCACAATCAATGCTTGCATTTTGTCAGAATTTGTAGGATTTTGTTTGTCCACCCGTCTCTTGATGATTGACCACAAGTTCTCAATGGGATTAAGATCTTGGGAGTTTCCAGGCCATGGACCCAAAATCTCTATGTTTTGTTCCCTGAGCCATTTAGTTATCACCTTGCCATAAAGCAAGGAAAAGGCATTGCCTGGAAAAGGCATTGTTGATCGCCAAACTGCTCTTGGACGGTTGGGAGAAGTTGCTCTCGGAGGACATTCTGGTACCATTCTTTATTCATGGCTGTGTTTTTAGGCAAGACACTGAGAGAGCCGATTCCCTTGGCTGAGAAGCAACCCCACACATGAATGGTTTCAGGATGCTTTACAGTTGGCATGAGACAAGACTGGTGGTAGCGCTCACCTCGTCTTCTCCGAATAAGCTGTTTTCCAGATGTCCCAAACAATCGAAAAGGGGATTCATCAGAGAAAATGACTTTACCCCAGTCCTCAGCAGTCCACTCCCTGTACCTTTTGCAGAATATCAGTCTGTCCCTGATGTTTTTTCTGGAGAGAAGTGGCTTCTTTGCTGCCCTCCTTGAGACCAGGCCTTGCTCCAAGAGTCTCCGCCTCACAGTGCGTGCAGATGCACTGACACCTGCCTGCTGCCATTCCTGAGCAAGCTCTGCACTGCTGGTAGCCCGATCCCGCAGCTGAAAGACTTTTAAGAGACGGTCCTGGCGCTTGCTGGTCTTTCTTGGGCGCCCTGGAGCCTTTTTGACAACAATGGAACCTCTCTCCTTGAAGTTCTTGATGATGCGCTAGATTGTTGACTGAGGTGCAATCTTTCTAGCTGCAATACTCTTCCCAGTTAGGCCATTTTTGTGCAGTGCGATGATGACTGCACGTGTTTCTTTAGAGATAACCATGGTTAACAGAAGAGAAACAATGATGCCAAGCACCAGCCTCCTTTTAAAGTGTCCAGTGGTGTAGTTCTTACTTAATCATGACAGATTGATCTCCAGCCCTGTCCTCATCAACACCCACACCTGTGTTAATGGAGCAATCACTGAAACGATGTTTGCTGGTCCTTTTGAGGCAGGGCTGCAATGATGTTGAAATGTGTTTTGGGGGATAAAGTTCATTTTCTAGGCAAATATTGACTTTGCAAGTAATTGCTGTTAAGCTGATCACTCTTTATAACATTCTGGAGTATATGCAAATTGCCATTATAAAAACTGAAGCAGTAGACTTTGTAAAAATTAATATTTGTATCATTCTCAAAACTTTTGGCCATGACTGTATAGTTAGATATAGCTATACCAATATTATTACTAATAGAATGTATTTATATAAAATGTACCGTTTAGAAGATTTTCCTATTTGTATATCCATTGTCCCACACACATCAGTCAGGCTGTTGCCCCTAGTTACGACCACCGTGTCCATGTAGTAGTGGTGGCCGGCTTGCTCCTTTTCAAACCCGCTCTGAGGTAACTGCTGTATTGTGAACGCAAATTGCATGAGCATGCAGAGACACATCTTAGGGCACTTTCACATCTGCGTTTTGGACGCTACCAGTCCAATGGTCAGGATTAGAGATGAGCAAACATACTCGTCTGAGCTTGGTGCTCGTTCGAGCATTAGGGTATTCGCATATGCTCGCTACTCGGACAAGCATATCGCGATCCTCGAGGAAATGGCATCTTCCTCTTCCTGTATGTTAGGCGCCTTTTCTCAGCCAATCAACATGCAGGAGAGTCTTTGGTACCTCCTAGCATCACGTGGGGCCCCTACAAGTCGATAGCAGGGATTGGCTGGCCAGATCAGATGACCTGGGAATATAAGAATCTGGTCCCGCGCTGTTCGCCTCAGACGCCGCCTGCATGAGATTAGGGATAGAGCTGCTGTCTGTCAGGGAGAGTGTTAGGGCCTCAATTTAGATGTTGGTTAGTCAGGAATCATCCTCAAAGAACCCAACAGCCCTTCTAAGGGCTACAAGCACCTTTTTTTTTTGGTCTCCTCCTGGCTGCTGGCTGGGACTTGTAGTGCAGCTACCGCCACCTTGGCTGCACGCTGTGCACAGCGACTGGTGGTAGAAGGGACAGCACGTGGTCCACACAGACCCAAAAGAAATTGCCCAAAGTCCTCTCCGTACTCATTTTTGCTGCTGCTGTACCTTGGCTTGCTGGGATCTGTAGTGCAGTCTAGGGAATACGTTTTTTTATAATTTCTATACACTACAGTCCAGTGAACAATTAAGTAGTGTACTGTACAGTAGCGTCAGTCTAGGGAATACGTTATTTCTCAGTTATATGTACTCCAGTCCAGTAAACAATTATGTAGTGTACTGTATAGTAGCGTCCGTCTAGGGAATACGTTTTCTCTCTGTTATGTATACTACAGTGCAGTGAACAATTATTTAGTGTGCTGTACAGTAGCGTCAGTCTATAAAATATGTATTTTCTCAGTTATATGTACTACAGTCCAGTGAAAAATGGAGTGGTTTGCGGTAAAATAGCTGCCATCTAAACACTACGTTTTTTCTCTGTTATATATTATACAGTGCAGTGAAAAATTCTGCCGTGTGCTGCACACTAGCCGGAGCGTAGAAAATATACGTTTTTTTTCTCTCAGTTATATATCATACATTGCAGTGACAAATTGAGTGGTTTGCGGTACAAAAGCCGCCATCTAAAGACTACGTTTTTTTTCTCTCAGTTATATATCATACATTGCAGTGACAAATTGAGTGGTTTGCGGTACAAAAGCTGCCATCTAAAGACTACGATTTTTTTCTCTGTTATATATTATACAGTGCAGTGAACAATTATTTAGTGTGCTGTACAGTAGCGTCAGTCTAGGGAATACGTTTTTTCTCAGTTCTATGTACTACAGTCCAGTGAAAAATGTAGTGGTTTTCGGTAAAATAGCCGCGATTTAAAGACTACGTTTTTTTTCTCATTTATATATACTACAGTCCAGTGAACAATTCTCTAGTGTGCTGCACAGCAGCGTCAGTCTATAAAATACGTATTTTCTCTCAGTTATATGTATTACAGTCCAGTAAAAATTGGAGTGGTTTGTGGTACAATAGCTGCCATTTAAAGACTACGTTTTTTTTCTCAGTTATATATACTATAGTGCAGTGAACAATTCTGTCGTGTGCGGTATAGTAGCCGCACTTTAGTGTTGACACCAACAAGTGACCAAGTTAGTTGAGGTAGCAGGTAGGGCTGGGCGATTAATCGAATTAATTTGATTAATTCGCCAATTGAAAGCCTCACGATTTTATTTTTTAGGAAAATCGTGAACTCGATTTTGGCGCCCGCCAGATAAAATAAAAAAAATCTCTCACCTGTCCTGCGCCGCGGCTCCGCTCCGGTGTCCGGCGCTCCTCTTCTTCTCCGGGGCCGCGCTGCACTGTCCTGACCGCGTACAGCGTCAGGACGTAGTGCGCGCACTCTGAACTGACGCTGCATGCAGTCAGGTGACAGTGCAGCGTCGGGAGAAGAAGACTGAGGAGCGCCGAACCTGGAGCGGAGCCGCGGCGCAGAACAGGTAAGGGATTTTTTTATTTTATTCTTATGGTGGCCTAGTGGGCTGTTCTGAGGGCTGAAGGGGGCACTACTGTGGGCGAATCTGAGGTTTCAAGGGGGCACTACTGTGGGCTGTTTTGAGGTTTGAAGGGGGCACTACTGTGGGCTGATCTGAGGTCTGAAGGGGGCACTACTGTGGGCTAATCTGAGTTCTGAAGGGGCACTACTGTGGGCTGATCTGAGGTCTGAAGGGGGCACTACTGTGGGCTGATCTGAGGTCTGAAGAGGGCACTAATGTGGGCTGATCTGAGGTCTGAAGGGGGCACTACTGTGGGCTGATCTGAGGTCTGATGGGGGCACACTGGGCTGATGTGGGGTCTGATGGGGGCACACTGGGCTGATGTGGGGTCTGATGGGGGCACACTGGGCTGATGTGGGGTCTGATGGGGGCACACTGGGCTGATGTGAGGTCTGATGGGGCACAATGGGCTGATGTGGGGTCTGATGGGGCACAATGGGCTGATGTGGGGTCTGATGGGGCATAATGGGCTGATCTGAGGTCTGATGGGCACAATGGGCTGATCTGAGGTCTGATGGGCACAATGGGCTGATCTGAGGTCTGATGGGCACAATGGGCTGATCTGAGGTCTGATGGGCACAATGGGCTGATCTGAGGTCTGATAGGCACAATGGGCTGATCTGAGGTCTGATGAGGGCACAGTGGGCTGATCTGAGGTCTGATGGGGCACAGTGGGCTGATCTGAGGTCTGATGGGGGCACAGTGGGCTGATCTGAGGTCTGATCGGGGTATAGTGGGCTGATCTGAGGTCTGATGGGGGTATAGTGGGCTTTTTTTAATTTATTTTTTTATATTTTTAATAACATAAGAAAATCGAGATTTAAATCGTGAATCGTCCAAAATTTTAAAAAAATCAAGATTTTTATTTTTGGACATATCGTCCAGCTCTAGTAACAGATGAAGCACATAAAATTTTACACTGACACAGCATGGCGATGAACCCAGAGTGACCAAGTTACTCAGGTAGCAGGTGAAGCACATAAAATTTTACACTGACACAGCATGGTGGTGAACCCAGAGTGACCAAGTTACACTCAGGAAGCAGATGAAGCACATAAAATTTTACATTGACACAGCATGGCACCACCAGTGCCTTGGTCAGACTGACATTGCAGTCAAATGGCTGTAGGTGAGCCTCCCAAAAAATTTTTTGGAGTGTCTGTAGTTGACCCTCCTGTAAAATTGTTTTTGAGTGTCTGTAGTTGACGCTCCTAAAAAATTTATTGGAGAGAGGGCCTGTAGGTGGCCCTCCGTAAACATTGTTTGTAAAGAGCGCCAGTTGGCCCTCAGAAACATTGCCTGTTGGCTCAGCATTTGTGTTCGAAGAGGAGGAGAGGAGAGGATACATAAAGAATCTTCATGTTGAGCTGCTTTCCCCCGGTGGAGATTTGCATTCCGGTGAAATCCAGGCTTTATTCATTTCAATAACCGTCAGCCTGTCAGCGCTGTCAGTTGACAGGCGTGTACGCTTATCAGTGATGATGCCACCAGCTGCACTGAAGACCCGCTCTGACAACACGCTAGCGGCAGGGCAGGCGAGCACCTCCAAGGCGTACAGCGCCAGTTCGGGCAACGTGTCCAGCTTTGCAACCCAGGAGTTGTATGGAGCAGAGTGATCACGCAGGACGTTGGTATGGTCAGCTGGGTACTCCCTCACCATCTTTCTGAACAGCTCCCACCTACTGGGGGACGGGTGATATAGTCTTGCTGGGGTGCCATAAAACTTGCAAAGGCCTTGGAAAGTGTTTCCCTGCCAGTGCTTGACAAGCTGCCTTCTCCCCTCCTCTCTCCTGCTAGTTGGCCCACAGAACTACGTCCTCTGCCGCTAGCGGTGTCAGATGGGAAGGATAGTTTCAGCTTGTGCACTAGGGACTGTTGATATTGATTTACTTTCATACTCCTTTCCTCTACAGGAATGAGCGTGGAAAAGTTCTGCTTGTACCGTGGGTCCAGGAGGGTGAACACCCAGTAATCGGTGTTGTCAAAAATGCTTCTAACGCGAGGGTCACGGGAAAGGCAGCCTAACATGAAGTCAGCCATGTGCGCCAGAGTCCCAACACGCAATAATCTCCTCAGTAGGCTGACTCTCCATTTCCTCCTCCTCCAACTCCTCCTCTTTAGCCCATACACGCTCAACAGATAAGAAGGAATGAGCATAGGTACCCTCTTCAGTCTCGCCAACAGTCTCCTTTTCTTCCTCCTCATCCTCCTCCTCCTCCAATACGCGCTGAGAAACAGACCTGAGGGTGCTCTGGCTATCAAGCAACGTATCTTCTTCCCCCATCTCCTGTGACAAGCACAAAGCCTCTGACTTCATGCTGAGCAGTGACTTTTTCAGCAGACAAAGCAGCGGGATGGTGACGATGATAATGGCAGCATCGCCGCTGACCATCTGTGTTGACTCCTCAAAGTTCCTTAACACCTGACAGATATCAGACATCCACGTCCACTCTTCATTGTAGACTTGAGGAAGCTGACTAACCTGACTACCAGTTCTTGTAGACTGCCAGATGACAACTTCCACAATTGCTCTGCGCTGCTGGTAAACCCTGGGTAACGTGTAATGTGGAATCCCATTGTGTGAGCACGTCGCACAATAGTCGGTGAGCTGTCAGTTGTAAGCGCCGTTGCACTGCCCAGAGAGTGGCAGCATCTGTGGTTGACTTACGGAAACGCGCCCAGCTGCGTCGCACCTTGGTGAGCAAATCAGACAAATTGGGGTAGGTCTTGAGAAACCGCTGAAACCACAAGATTGAACACGTGGGCCAGGCAGGTTTTATATGCAGTGTTTATATGGTTGTTGTTACTTTGGGAAATAGTATTGGTGTATAACGGCACATGTGTGAGTCTGCCGAGTTGCAGAGCCGCCACCAGGTTAAGCCCGTTGTCACACACAACCATGCCTGGTTTGAGTTTCAGCGGCACCAGCCAAAGATCGGTCTGCGCCGTGATGCCCTGTAACAGCTCTTGGGCGGTGTGCCTCTTGTCACCTAAGCTCAGCAGTTTCAGCGCCGCTTGTTGGCGCTTACCCACGGCAGTGCTGCTGCGCCTAGAGCTACCGACTGAAGGCGCCGTGCTCACAGATTGTATTTGAGATTAGGAGGAGGAGGAGGGGTTGGAGGAAGAGGCATAATAAGTCTGAGAAACCGTGACCGAAGTAGGCCCCGCAATCCTCGGTGTGGGCAGTACATGAGCGGCCCCAGGGTCAGACTCGGTCCCAGCCTCCACCAAGTTAACCCAATGTGCCGTCAGGGAGATATAGTGTCCCTGCCCGCCAGCACTTGTCCACGTGTCCATGGTTAGGTGGACCTTCTCAGTAACCGCGTTGGTCAGGGCACGGATGATGTTCTCTGACACGTGCTGGTGTAGGGCTGGGACGGCACATCGTGAAAAATAGTGGGGGACCAAGTACCGAGGGACAGCCACCGCCATCAGGTTGCAGAAAAGCCTCAGTCTCTACCAGTCTATATCGCAGCATCTCCAGGCTCAGCAGTTCGAAAATGTGGACGTTTAGGGCTTGTGCATGTGGGTGGGTGGAATTGTATTTGCGTTTGCGCTTGCGCTCCAATGTCTGATGCAAAGACAGCTGAAGGCTGCGCTGGGACACATTGGTGTAGGGTGTGGAGGATCGTGGAG